>JACEIK010003656.1:49006-80768 GCA_018107945.1 Datura stramonium | reverse complement strand
ATGAAGTCCCCACTCTAGTATGAAGTATCAAATGAAACATGGGACTAGGCAAATGAAGCACTCACTCTCTCAAAGAACTGCAAGTATTATGCATTAGATATCATAGGCTTGCCCTTATTTTCTCTGCTTCGGTTTGTTAGATGGTCAAACTAAGCTCACTATAGGACTTTATATGGATTGTAATGTAGGATTAGGGCTGGACATGATAAAGATGAAAGATTTTATTAGTGACTATCCCTTCCTTGGCACTACATTCATTGGTTGTACCATTCTCCTATTTCACCCTTCATTCTTTGTCCTCTTTTCTTCTCTTTTTCCCATTTTATGAGTATTTTCATGGGTGAGGTGATTTTTCACATTTTTCAACACTTTCAAACTATTTTGAATTTCTCTTCTCTTTTCAATATTCTCAAATTTTCAACTTTTACTTTTTCACCTCACCACACCTTATTTTTCACTATTTTTTTCTCTTCTTTTTCTTTTCTTTCCTTTTCTCCCGTTCCCACCATTTTATGCACCCCTACTTTAGCCACCCTCAACTTAAGCATTTTTCTTATGTTGAGGTTCACAATATCCAAGGAAGGACCAGGGTCAAACAGGTTCATTATGAACAAATGGGTACGGTTGGCAGGTAAATCAAAGAAATATGGTCAATTAAGGCTCAAACTTGGGATCAAGGGATTCATGACACTTTGGTAGGGAAATATAGGTAAAACGTGAGATAACACAAAAATGGCCTATGATCATCTCCTAACCAACCATCCTCAACCTATGTAGAGACCAATCAGGCAAGTTCTAGATCTTCAACAACATACCGCAACAAATACTAAGACCTCACTCACACATGGTACAAGGCTCGGGAATGGAATAGTAGTGCTTACTTCCACTACCCTGTCTCATATCTCAGTAACTATGATCCTCGGGATGTTAAGAGGGTAGCGGGACATGAGGCATGCCACCAACGCCTCTCTATCAGCATTCAACATGTTATCATTAACTGTGGGCGCTAATCGATGTCTCACCAATGTCCACCAGGCCTTTGCTATGAAGTTCAATGAATTCTTTGTCACCAGCTTGCCACCTGCTACCCACTCAGCCTCATCTTTGTTCTCAACTATCACCTGTGCTAGCCATTGCAGCTGCCTCTGTCGCTCACCCCTGCTCAGACTCCTAATCTTATTCATTGCCTCCACCCTGTAATCATACTCGGGTGTAACCTTGTTGGTCTGAACTGAGTTCCATATGACATTCGTGAAATAGCCCGGTCGGATACATCAACTACTCGCCCTCGGACTAGAACACTCTCCAAGCAAGGCTACTCATTTATCTTTTGCCCCTCCTTTGCTTTCTCCTCCATTGTCGCCAGGTAATTGGCGTAGAACTCCCTGAAGATCTCCTCTGTGTATTGTGAAGGGGTCTTGTCCATCCAATCTAACCCATAGAAGCTAAAAATACGCTTCATCTCCTCAACTTCATTCAAGGAATTAGTGAGGATCCGCGGTTCTTCTTGGATGCTTCTCTTTGGTTTGTTTTTGGAGGTGAGAGTGGTGCCTTGTTCATATATCTATTTAGCACCCGGCACTCTCCACCGCATTGTTCTGTTCTCTCTGGAAGGGGTCTCCTCCTCCACTTCTTCCTCACTGCTTTCTGCATCATTCTGGGTCCCTTCTGACCCTTCCTCAGTGTTGGAGTCGGTTCCCGGCCTTTGTTGTTCCTCTCTAGCCCCCTCTTCAGACTAGGAAGCTTGAGTGGATGTGGCTGTGGTTGCTTCGGCTTGGGCCTTTTCTCTTTCCCTAGTGGTTCTTGTTCCATCTATTTATGAGGTGTCTACTTGATAATCCTCAAGCGAACCACTAGGTGAATCTCCAGCTTGCTCAGACTCTAAGTCTGTTGTTTCATCTATCAATTGCCTGTGGGCTTGTGTTTTGTCTGCCCTACGTTTGTATGTCATTGTACCTGGTGAGAAACAGGTTAGCATTCCATTCTTTAAAAAGAAAAATCAGATATAAGAAATGTAGTATCTCATCACGGGTCCTCAGTATGAGTTGTACCTAGAAGGTACAACTCGTGAGAAACCCTAATGGTGCCCCATGACTTGCAGGTACGACTCGTACCATGAACGTAGGATCCGTACCTTGAGTCGTCTGATGAAGTCCCATTTTGCACAAATTCTGATTTTCACCACGACTCGTGGTACGACCCGTAGGTCGATTCCACGAGTAGTAAGGTCGGCTTCCCAAATCAATTTTTCAAGATAAATGGTACGAGCACTCAGTATGATTCATAGTGTCAACCTAAGACCCGTACTGTGCTACATACCCTTTTTCAGCCCAGTTTTACTATTCTTTTTTATCAGTGTGTAGGTGTTTGTTTTTCACATATTTGGGTACTCAGATTTCCCCCAAGTCTAGCATTAGGTACCCTACCTTTTTAAAACATGTAATCCTCCCCTACCCGTGACTCCCTTTAGATGTTCTAGGGCCAAAATTCAATTAATTTCCAGTGGGTTTTCGATCGAATTGGAGTTGTTCGCTCATACCCATTGATTTTCAAGCATACCCAGTGATTATTATGGGTTTTCGATTCCCTCAAGTTCACTTTCAAGCATTAAGAACTTAGAATGTAAATCACGTACTTGATTCGCGATTCATAGACTGGAAATCAAATGCGAGGGCTTTGCACACTCAGCTGAAGCAAGAATTTCTAGCTTAATTTCTTGATGTTGGGAGGCTACGGGTGTTGGGAAGAAAGTTCTCAAGTCGTGGGTTTTGGGGTTTTAAGGTGTTAGCGGGGGAAGATGGTTGATTTTAAAGTTTAAGTAGGTGAGGGTCAATTTAAAAATCTGGGCCGAATCGGGTCAATTTGACCCATCATGACTCGTACTACGAGTCGTAGGAGCAACCTACGACTCGTCCCTGGCCCGTAATGACTTTAGTTACATAGAACTTACCTGGTGACTTACAAGAGCATCCTACGACTCATATCATGAAGGTATGAATCGTAGGATGAGTCGTAGGTCAGACTTTGCTTAGAATTTTCTCTTCTTTTCACCACCACTGCTACCACGACTCGTAGGACCTCACCACGAGCACTGCAACCACGACTTGTAGGACACTCTCGCCCATTTGTATCGATGGTATCTGTGAGGAAGAGATTTTGAGCCATTTATTTTAGTTTTTCATGACTGAAAAAGCATAAGATTTGACACACTGGTTTCCAGTAGGTTTTACTTATCGCTACCAGCGATCAAAGGGCCTAGTTATTTGATTCATTAATCACACTAATAGCCAAGAAAAGTATTTCACAACAAAGGGCTTATGCAATGTCTCCTTGATCATTTAGAACTTGTGCTAAGGACTATACCCATCTGAAAGGCTGATCACACTCAAATTCCTTTAGTTGCTTCATAGTCGACGTATGCCGAGTGACCCTTTCTTTTCGTTAGCCCGAATTTTAATAGGCCGCCTTCCACATCCACTACAGCTCTGCCAAGAGGGCGAGGAATGGTCATCCTGCAATGACGTGTGGTGACCTCATAATCGACCTCGCAATCCAGAATCACGAAGTCCGGCCGGGAATATAAACTTATCAACCTCGACAAGAACATCAACTAGGATGCCCACTAGTCTCTTTACAGTTCTCGTCGTCCATCGTAGTGACATTTTGGTTGGTAGGGGCTCCCAATCCTAGCTTCTCGAAGACCGCCAAGGATTAAATTAATGCTAGCCCTTTATCACGAGTGCCCTTGCGAACTCGACATTACCAATGGTGCAAGGTATCATGAAGACACCGGGTCTTACTTTTTCAGCTAAGACCCTTTGTTGCTATGGAACCGTACATGATGGACATTGTCAACCTGATCATGCACGTGATCTTTCTTCTACCGTGTCCTTCATGAATTTTGCATATCCCAAAGATCTACTCAAGTGCTTCCACCAATGGTATATTCACAACTAAAGTTGTTTGAGCATTGAAAAAGAAATTTTTGGAACTTACCGTTATCCGCCTTTTCTTCATCCTCACGGAATAGTGGCGTGGTCTTCGGATAGCCTTTTGCACTGTGAGTTGCCCCCGATCCATGTCGCCTTCCTTCTCACTCCTGGGGGCCTCTTGCAACCCATCATGTCGCGGTCTCATCACCTTCAACTTCAATAGGGAATGTGGAATCAACTCAGGGTTTTACCACTCCTGGGCCATCACCGCCATGCAATGAGCATCATTCTTTGATTCGGATAGCTGCTAGGGAGTGTACCCTTTGTCTAGGATTCAATGATGCCACCTTGCCCAAGTTGGTGTTCTATCTTCTTGATGGTGGCGTGGCATGAGATTCCACTTCTGACCCATGCCAGATAAGCTCTTGAATTTCTTTTTAACCTGGATCCATGACCTCCCTTTTTCAAAGATTTCGCACCCTACCAAAAATGATATGATCCCCTTGATCCCGATTTTGACCCTTAAATGGACCATTTTTACTTGATTAACCGATTAATGGTACCCATTTTTATAACGGATCTATTTTGGCCCGGGTCCCTCCTTGGACATTGTGAACCTCAACATAGGAAAATGCGAAGTTAAGGGTGGCTAGAGTAGGGGTGCATAAATAGCTCTGAGGTGAAAAAAGAGAGAGAAAAGAAAAAAGGTGAAAAAAATGAGGTTTGGATGTGAAAAAAAAAAAGAAAAAAAAGAGAAAGAATTGAAAAAGAAAATAAAAAAATGAATGATGCATGAAAATCTTGAAGAGACACACCACCCTCATACAAATGCATAAAAAGGGCGAAAAGGAGAAAAAGGAAAAAGGAAAAAAGGGTGAAAAGAAGAAAAATGAGTCACGTGCATGAGTGCCGCGAAGGGTTTAGTCACTTAATAAGATCCCATATCTACCATACCTAGCCCGAAGCCTACATTACAAGCCAAAGCAAGTCCTATACCGATCCTAGCCTCCACCATCCGAAGAACCGAAGTAGAGAAAAATAAGAGCAAGCTTATGAACTTCTTTATGAGAGTGAGGAGCCTTGCTTGATCAATCCCATGTTTCATATTTTACTATATCTCAGGAGCGGAGGGACTTCATTTGTTGCGAGGGTACATGGTTTGTGTTTAGCTCTACTAGTGGTCGGTGTAAAAGCATTAAAGTGATGACTTGACTATCCTGCTAATAGCTAGATGACATATCTTGATCCTTGTTTATCATGTTTTGTGGTTACTTATGCTAATGTGTTGATTTAGTTCACGAAAAGGGTTAAGAACTTGAGTTTATAGTGCAAATTTTGTTTGATATTGGCCGTAGTATCTTTGGTTTATTTTCTAGTTAAGCGTCGTGTTTAGTTTTTATTTTCTTTGCCTAAGGACATGCAAAAGTATTCTGAGGGTGTTGTCCAGGCTGTGCGTTTACAAACACTTTGACGCTTAAAATCGAGAAAATAGCATTGACTAGGATATGTTTATATGGATATAAGACACTTTTTCTTGATTTCAGAAAATAAGTGGTGGAGCATAAATGTACAAAAAAAGCCTAAAAATGCAGAAAATCGCCCAAAGTACCAAGTCTTAGTATGAGTCGTACCTTGATTATATGAGCCGTACTGAGAACCGTGATGAAATTTAGAAGGCTAAAGAAAGAGAAAGGCAATATATGACTCTCACACGAACCGCACTAAGATAGTACGAGTCGTGAATCGGAGTCTTGGAATTGTTTAGAGAAAATTGCAAAAGGCAAACTTCTGGTACGAATGAAGTCACTGGATCGTAACATCAACATACAAACCGTACTCATGATCCATGGTGAATTTCAGAAAATTCTTCAACACTCCGGCGTAACTTAGACACAACAAACAATACGAATAGAGGGAAGAAGGTACGAGTCGTACTCACAACACTGTGGAAAATTTCAAAAGATTTTTGAATTCTCGTGACCAAACCATAGAAGATTTGGTATGACTTGTAGGATTGAGGTATGAGTCGTGACGCCGCCAAAGAGCTTAGCCAAACTGTGAAAGGTACTCAAGGTCATACGCAGTTAAGGTACGACCCTTACAATTCTCGCTACTAGTCGTAGGTCTAGTCGTGACACAGCCACGATATAAAAATTTCCGTTAGCTTAATAAAAGGTTCCTAATGTCCAGATAAATAGATTTTATGTTTTAATTTTAGTTAGAGAAGGACAACCGAAGTAGTAGACGTGTGAAGAACATTATTTGTGAATTTTTACTGGCCGGTGGCAATTTAGGATCAAATTCCTTGATTTCTATATTGTTCTTGAGATTGTTCTTTGATATTTAAATTTGATTTTCTTCCAATTATTGTTGTAAGTATTTAATATGTATTTGTCTATGAATTCAAATTGTAATCTTACAACCATGAGAGGCTAAAACCTCCACAACTGGGGCTAAGGGAACCATGGTGGATTAACAAAAATAAAGCTACACACAAGAGTGATTCAAAACCAATGCTAAATTCTTGTATCATATTCTCTTCATCTATAAATGTTTCAATGGTACAATGTTGCACTTACCCGAATTCCTTACTTGCTTAAACCTAGAGAGGTAGAGATTAGGAAAAGAGAATTACAACAAAGCCTTGATCTTTATGATCATTATATTAACTTGATTTGTGGTCGCGAGATAGTTAAATTCTGGGAACATATTGATAATGGTCATTTTAATTGCTCATGAGACCTCCGACTCCGTTGATTGAGTATAGTCATCCAATAGGGATGAACCGATCGTTTGGATGAATCCTAGTTATCAGCCTCCTACAAGTAAGAATTGGGATTGGATCACACGTGTATACCGAAGTAGTTATGAACTCGAATGTGAAACACTTAACCTAGTTGTTTGGAAATCTTAATTTAAATCACAAATATAATCTTGTTTTATTATTGTTTCTTTAAATTCCTCCAATTTGGAGGTAACTCACCAACAAGTTCAATTACTTCATTAGTCTAGACTTAGCCTATTCCCTGCGGTTCGACCCTAACCTCTTGTGGGTTCTTTATTGACAACAACCGCTTATAATTTGTCGAAAGTTGTGAGTTTGAGTGTTATCAATAACATCACATCAAGAGTATTAAATCAAAAAAATTACATCAAGAGTATTAAATCAAGAACATTACATCAAGAGTGTTAACCCAAGAACATTACATCAAAAGCTCATCCCATTATTTATCAACAAGGTTTCACTCATTCACACGCCTGCATTTAGGGTTAATCCTCCAATTTTAGTAGTTACATCAATATAAATCTTTACTACTACATCATATGAGATCCCTCTACCCTCATCAATGGTATATTAATAGTACATTGCCGTATACGCTCACTAACTATACAAAGTAAACCATAACCTACTGATGCCAAGATAGTGTCAAGAGAGTGGTAGGACTCTTTTCCTAGTTTCGAATTCACACCCTTGAAGGATTCTGCACCAGGAGGTTGGTGAAGTTCTCCCTTCCCTAGTCTCCTTTTTTTTTCTTTTGACCCAACATAACTAGGATAAGCAAGATGTTCTACGACAAAACCTCGTCGCTTTAGGATCTCGTATTTTAAAAGTGAAAAATAGAAGCCTTGATTCGTCTCCCGCCGCAAGAATGCGAGACCCGCTCGTAAAGGGTCCCGTCATGGCGACTCTGCGGCCCACCGTAGAGGTCCTATTGTCGGGCCTATGAAATTCTTAATCTCGCCCCTTTAAATAAAATCTAGTCATTACCTCTATTCGTGATTCACAAATTAACCGAATTGTACAACTTCAAGTTTCTAATTATCACTTGTTTAAGCAATCAAATGGCCGTTATAGATCATTTTAAGGCAAACGAAATTGAAAGTAGAATTTTATACTATAATAACATTGATACATTATGATTAGTTGTTGTTGATTTTTTGAAAGAAATAATGTATCTCTTTTTGAAAAATGTGATTGTTGTGTATTTGCCTCTTTAATACAATAGGGTATGTGTGTTTGCCTCTTTCGATACAAATTATTCGTATTAATGGCAAAACTCTCCGAAAGAGATATTTGAAATATTGGAAGCTTCTCAAAGAGCATATATATGATTGAACCATTCACCCTGGATCGTGATATACGTGTTACACCTCGTAAATTCTCAACAGGTAAGTGGCCTACTCGCATGTTGGTTAAGAGATTCGAATGCCATACATGCGTAAAGTGCCCTGTGGAAAGATCTACAAGCTCCAATGGCAAGCCAGATAAAATGCTACTTATAAATCGTATTCCAGAACGCGACTTATAAATCGCATTCCATGAATACGACTTATAGGTCCCAACTATATAAGCCCCCAAATTTTTGAAGCTTTAAAGTTAAAATTTTATAATTTCCAGGAAAACAAAAGAAAATCGTAGAGGAAGAGGAACAAGGGTTATTTGATAATTTCCATCAGATTACGCTCAAACACGGTCCAAACTCGAACTAATCTCAGATACCGAGGTTATTTAGCAGAAGGAGCATTCCTACTAGTTTAGTTTCGTGAAATTCTACTGGCGAATCGTCGTGCTACCAAGCCAAGGTAAGTGGAATTGTCTAAATTAATGTCAATATACTCCTAGCCCTAAAGTTGAGTATTTCTCCCTTCCGACTTTTTGAAATAGCGAAGCGATTAAGCTGCTAAGCCAAAGTTTGGCTATATATATATATCGAAGGACAAGCTTTCCGTAATATTGGTGTATTTGGGCTTCTGACTGATATATATAATAATGCAAATAAAGAAAGAATAAGTATCGACTGAAGCCATTTCGTTAGTCGAAAATCATAAACGAAAGGTATGTAGCTAATTCCTTCAAGAAATTAGTATTCCTAAAGTACAGGAAATAGCGTGAAATATAGAAGAAAGAATTCAAGTCAAGAATCGAGTCCAAGTGACAGTTTAGTGCCGTGTTTTTGAATTTAGCAAGCATGTTTATAATATTATGATATATGCTCGTAATAAAAGTTAGTAAAGTAATATCGTATAGTCGATAATATCTCATGATAAAAGATAGTTTGGCGCCGTATAATATCTCGCATATAGTATAGCAGATTAAATGTACGATATCCCGTATACGCATAATTCAAGATGCAGAATCAAGATAACACGTAAAAGAGTTCATAATGAGAAATCGAATACGATAGTATTTTCTACCAAAACATGCTTGGTATATGTGATTATTAATCGGCTGGAAATTTGTTTGTGTTACATGAGGCACCCGAGCGTCCCCGCCGCCCCGGTTGGTAATCGTGTCGACCCACCGGGCGAGGGTGGGGATACGTCACCCAAGGAGTGGCATTCCGTCCGTAGTGTGACGAAGACGTGGATGGAGCATTCCCATATCAGCCGATCGCCTAGCAGCATGCTCTTTACCCTCAAGCAGCGCTTGTTCCTGTGAAACGTGATTACGTACATGCATTACGTTGCGCTGGCGCTTACGCACAGAGTCCTCCGGCTCGATACGCTATTTATATCGCAGGCCATAGCCCGAGCCGGAGACCCAGGGGCCTAGAGGTGCTCGTAGTTAGTAGACGAGTGGAGTGACTTATTTTTGGATGGTTTTGTCCCTTGCAGGTGGTATATAGATTGCTTGTTGGTCAGCACCTTCCTACATGGGGCCGTATCGTCCTCGTCATATATATATACGTATATATATGTTATATAATAGCTAATAGACAAGAGATCACCAACGTCGACAGGTATGCTCCGCCTTACTCTCGTGACAGAAAGTCTCGTTCGCATTCTATTAGTCTGCATAGCCTAGATATTTCTTACCGTTTAGGAGTTTCTTATTATGTTGTTTACATTCGTATGTTCGCTTGCTTTTGCATACTTGTGACCAAAGTGGTACCGACACCCGTTTGGGGCGCCGCATTACTTGCCTCCTGCAGTACTCATAGATGAGGAGTCGATCCTCGTGATTCCAAACAATTTCCATCAGTCATCAACTCGTCAACGTGAGCTAGCAGCTTAGAGGTCTATTTCCTTTTCTTTTGTTGTATAAGACGGTAGGTTGGGCCCTGGCCCCGACCATTTTATCGCATTCATGAGGCTGCGTATTGTGTATATATATCTCCCCGTGGTTAGTTGTGCCTGGCTGCAGTGGGGTCAGCGTATGCTTAGCCGTTTAGTGTCATGATCGCATGGCCGTGTGGGGCCGTATTCAAGCAGCAAGTGGTGACCTTGCCTGGCCACATAGATGTTCGTATTCATTATATTGAGTTAGAGTAACTAGATAGGATGGTGGCCTTGTCGGCCCGCATAGGTTTCCCCTATATGAGTGTGACTCGGGTTAGCCGAGCAGACGCGGGCTATGTGCCCAAATACCGGAGGGCCGATGATGTACCATTATATAGCCCGTTGATTCCATGAATCCGAGTTAGAGCGCCAGGGCACTGCATGTGCTGTGCTCGCAGCTTGTGCACCTATAGGTCCCAATAGGCACTGTGTGCTGCCATACCCCCAAGGCTGGCGTGACAATAAGTAGAAATTATTATGATCGTATACAAGCAGAAATCAAGTTTACTAACAATAAAATGATTATATCGATACTATAAATGATTGAAATATTAAATCTCCAAGTTACTATGGATAAGAAATGTATGTGAATAGTTATCGAGTATGATAAGATCACATGGCATGATAAATCGTAAATTTATTGATGCGAAATCCATGCCATAGTAAATATGAAGTTTACAAAAAGAAATAGCACATATCATGGTAAATTTGAAGTTTACAAGTGTAACAAGTGTAAATAATTTTATCGCCGTTGACATGACCGTTTGATCATCCTGAATTAAATAGGATGTGCTAATTGAATATTAGAATACATTGAAGAACTGAAAGATTCTTCAAGAATTCTTTTATGTCGCTTGTTCTTAAGATAAGTTGTATACCAGCTAATATTGGGATTGAATCTACCAAATTTTAAAAATTATAAAAGGTGAATATAGGCCCGTTCACCTGTCATGTGATATCTTAAATAGATGCATCTATAAGATGGTCATATATGTGTTTATTGTTGACTTATAATTTGACATTTGCAAAGTTGCTTGCTCGATATAAATTGAGTTTAGAGCATAATTTTTAGATTTTGTAATCATGACAATTTGTTTCAATTATGCTGGTTTATATTGAAGTTGGTTTGACATTGAATGCCTCCAATAAATAGTCGAACTATTGCTTATTAGAACAAAGCTTCATGTGTTAGTCTTAGATATAATATATTGCATACATTGATACTTGTATGCATTAGACCAATAAGTTATGATTAATTCACCCTCTCTCAATTAATTCAGCGTCAGGAACCAAATATTTTTCATCTAATAACTTTTTATGTGGAGTAGATGATTAATGAACCTACCACGATGCACACATATTGATTTCTCAAAGAATATGAGAGATATATGTTAGGTCTTCTAACATAAGGGGAAGAAAATAAGCAGCTAAAAAATATGTTGTAAATTATCATTAGTATGATCCTCATTCAAAAGATAATTTAGGTCAACTATAGGTAATATTTGCTGACCCAAAAATTAATCTCATATTTCTAGTGCAAATGCTCCTATTGATTGTCCCTGAAGGACAAAGTCTACTACATGCATGCAACATGGTAGACCAATCGATTCCAAACACAATAATTCTTGAAAAAGAAAATGCTCAAATAATTATAATAAGGAGGCAACGTGCTCTTGAAGAGCCTACGACATAACACTTTATGAAACCTCATAACCGGTTTAGGTACTTGAAAATAATAAAGTGATGAGATCTCAATCAATATCGCATTGTGAACCAATACAAAATGATATCTCGTCGATGATATCTTTAGTACAATATAATGTGTAATATTGTAAATGACTGTGAGGATGTAAATTTTACGTCTATTAAACATGCTGACATAAAAATAGTTACCAATTAAAATGGTGTATCTTGATAAACGCAAACTTATTTGACTTACAAAACAGACACTAGAAGGCGTTATGCTAATGGATGTGGTCAGTTGACAAAAATTTATAAGGATTTAATATGTCTGATGCATATACAAGTTCTTGGAATACTTGTTTATAATCCTTATATTAGATAAATTTATTTATATTAATAATTGTTATTAAGTTTCTTGGATATACAGGGTATTTATCTGATCGGCATAAGAGTTCGATCCAAATATATTATCTATTATTGTAAATGGTTACTGTCATATTATGATGTTCCGCATGACAGTATAAAAGATAGCAAAAGGTTTGTAGAGCAATCCAAAAATGTACTTGGCCTGATTTCAACAATATTTATATGACCATGATGCAACTCTATCAAAGACTCGGAGGTGCAAATGATCAACCGGTTCCAAATGATAAATTGATAGATATGATCCCAAAAGCTCTGCCTACCTCCTCTGCCTACTTCAACATGTAATAAGTTGGTATACAAGATTGAAGTATATCATATGCTTTAATTAGGGAGAGTAAAACACACATTGTACTCTTTTTTTCTTAATCAAGGTTTTGTCCCATTAGGTTTTCCTGCTAAGATTTTTATTGAGGCTATTACTAGATATGTGTACTCTTTTTTCTTTACTAGAATTTTTTTCACTGAGTTTTTTCTAGTAAGGTTTTAATGAGGCACATTATCTATTAATGAACATACAAGAAGAAGTGTTATAAATATATTATATTATGGATGTCCATTAATATATACAATTTATTAGATCAGCTAGCAAGTAGCTTATATAACAACTTCAATTGGAAAGATTGCAAGCAACTTGCACAGCAGCTTCCGTTGGATAAGCTTGTAAGCAGCTTACATTATAAAATCTGTTCTTCTATAAATAAGAAGCTAGTTCAGTTTATTTATACATAAATTTGAAGAGAAATGAAATATTTCTTTCTCTCCAAATACTTTTAGATATATCTCTTGTTATTTTAGTATTTTATTATCATTTTATAACAAAATAACATTTTAAAATATTTTTATGCTTTTAATATAATATATGTAGATTGATACTAATACAAAAAAAAAAAAAAAAAAGGGTAAGTAGAAATCAAGGGAAAAAAATAATAAAACACACACATGACACAACCAATCCACCCTGCACACCTCACACCAGAACATACGCTTTATCCCCAAAATGCACCTAATATCCTCCGTCTTCTCTTTCATCTCTCTCTATATCTCCATTGCCTTTCTCCTCCTCTGGGAAAAACAACTATGTATTCCTCTTCCAAGATGCCTCAAATTCCTCTCTTCCTTTCCCTTTTCCTAAAATCATATCTTCTCTATTAGATCCATAAACCCTTCTCCCGATTTTCCTCTGACCCGGCTCTTCCTCCTGTTACATATAAAAAGGTTTCCTGGTTCAGAAGATGGAATCATTTAGGTCAGATCTACGGGGAAGGATCTATCCTGAACCGGTTGATCACTTCGACCGGCTTCCCGACTCTGTTCTTCTCTTAGTCTTCAACAAAATTGGCGATGTTAAAGCCTTAGGTAGATGCTGTTTGGTTTCCAAGCGCTTCAATTCCCTTGTTCCTCTTGTTGATACCGTTATTGTTCGCGTTGACTGTGTTATCTCCGACGATGATTCATCGTCTTCTCCCTCTTCTCCGTCTTCCTCCCTTACGTCCGACAAGTCTCGCCACCCTATCTCCTCCCTTTTCCGCCTTGTCTTCTCTGGTCTTCTCAAACCCTTTCAATCGATTTCTCAATTCATCTCTATTTCTTCTAGAAGCGCCGCCTCCGATGATGTCGATGGTGATTTTGATCATAACTTTGTGACCCACCATTCGCCTACACAAGTTTTGAAGAATTTCAATGAAATCAAATTTCTCAGAATTGAATTACCTAGTGGTGAGTTGGGAATAGATGATGGTGTGTTGTTGAGGTGGAGAGCTGATTTTGGCTCCACCCTTGATAATTGCGTTATCCTTGGAGCTTCCTCTGTGATTCATAGTAATAATACTGTCAGTAACAAGGACAAACAGTGTCGAAATGGGTCAGAGAATGAGAATAACAACAATTTTGGTGAAGGCAATGTAGAAATGGATAATGGGAGCATACCGGAGTCCTTCTACACAAATGGGGGTTTGAAGTTGCGTGTAGTGTGGACGATTAGTTCACTAATTGCTTCATCTGCAAGGCATTATCTACTGCAGCCTATAATAGCGGAGCACAAAACACTGGACAGTTTGGTATTGACAGATGGGGATGGACAGGGAGTGCTGTGTATGAATAGGGGCCAACTGGAGGAATTGAGGGTGAAGCCTTTATCGGCTTCGTCGGCCTCAAAGAGGACTTTGGTGCCTGCACTGAATATGCGACTTTGGTACGCGCCGCATTTGGAGTTACCTGATGGAACGGTGCTCAAAGGGGCAACTTTGGTGGCCATTAGGCCCAGCGAGCAGCCTAAGAAAGAGGATGGGAATTGGGTAGCTTCTGCATTTGAGGAGCCTTATGGGACGGCTGTGAGGATGTTGTTGAAGAGGAGGACTTATTGTCTGGAGATGAACTCATTCTGAATGTGGAGTTCGAGTGGCTGGATTGATTCAGGCATTTCTGAGGTAAATTCGTATACTCTGCTTGCTATGAGTTTGGTAAAAGAAAAAACTTAGTTATGATTGTGTACTATTGAGTGTTGGAATGAAATGAGTCCAAATCTTATGAATGAGGTTTTGTAAAGCTGTCCCAAACTAGCTTGTAATTGAGGTTCTGTTGTTGGGGTACAGCAATTTGTATATCTTCGTCTATAATGATGTGTATGGAATATGCAACTGTGGATTTTAGCTAATTGATTAAAATCCTTCTGTTACAATTTATACATCCTCTGAGTATTGGATCTGCCGGACTTTGTACATATCAACCCTCTGGACTTGAGTTTTGGTTGGTTTTTGTACGTCATCTATTGGGTTAAGGATTTCTTAATCTGTTTGATTAGTAAAGATATAAGTAAGAAAATCTTTGGGTCTTCCTCGTGGACTTGGACATGATCTTTCCTGATTTAGTCATAGCACTGTGTTGTAGAATTCAGTTACATTCCTGTGTATGTGGATTCACCTAGAAAGTGAGGGCAATTATAAAACTTAATTATGCAGCATCATATTTATGGTTGGGTCTGATATCTTTGTCTCTGTGCCTACCTATATGGAGTGGGAGGAGAGATTTTCTGATTTAATGTTGATTTCAATTTGATTTTGTTTGACAAAATCTTAGCTGATAAATTCTGATCAATTCATAAATTTTTTCCGGTGTGGGCTAAATTTAGCACAGGGTTTTCTTTCTCAACTAAATGCTGCCTCTTGTTTTCCTTTCTAGATGCTTGAGTTGGATTGGTTTTTTGTGAATAGAGAGAACACATGGCAGGTTAGAGGGATTTTCCCTTTATTCGTGAGAATTCATTGGTATCATGTGTTTGTGTCCTATTGCTGGCCTAAGCTTTGGAAGCACCATATTTTAGGTGCATTTCTCATGGCTTAGAGGGCTAACATAAGAAATTTGTTCTTTCTTAGATCCTTTTTCTTGATATAGATGCAACATAGTGGTGGAAAAATGAGTTTCCAACATAAACTGCCGGTTCTCATTCTTCAATTGAGGCATTTGCTGATCAAGATTGGTTGCAAGATCATTCATCACCATAAGCTGCTAAAACAGCTTGTGTCATTACCATAGTTGACTTGCTAATATTATTATAAAGCTGCTTTCAGAAGTGTCACTGCATATATAATGCAGTTGTTTCTTTTGGCATTGCTCTGCTGTGTTTTTGAGATTACTAATAATTAATAGGCATAATACATAAACAAACACTCAAATTTGGCCTCAGCTGGCTAGTAAGCACTCCAATTGATAGTGCACATGTAGACATCTCAATTTGGACTCAAGTGTCAACTAAAAGTTCCAATTTTTCCCCATTGTGTCTCATGGATCTAAGTTGCTTAGAGCCTTCACTTTTGGTGTCATGCTCGTGTCGACACGATGTGGGTGTGGGTATGGGATCTTACTGGATTTGGTCAACCGATTTTGGGTACTTTGACCAAAATAAACGGAGAAGTTTGGAATAGATATGATGATCTTTGTAATCAAAATAAATTCTAAGGTGAAATTGAAGAAAATGGAGTACCTTGTATATAGAAATTTCTATGTCAGTCTTTTTCCTTATAACCTTCGGAGTTCTCTTCTTGATCAATATTTTCTCCTCATATTACCGTGCAAGTTTTCCGCATAGTATTTCGTAATTTAGACATAGAACTCTATTTTTAGATATTTCAATTATTTTTAGTCAAATCCTGCACCCATATCTGTATCTAGATCCGTATCCTCGAATCTTAAAATTTAGATCATAAAGGATCCGGCCTCTAGATCCGCACTCATATCGGACACCCACACCCTAGCAACTTAGTTGCTGGACACCCGATGCTGACGTGACATAAATTTTTGAGATGTTTAGATGATCATTCTGTAGGTCGAAGTGTTCAATAGACATAGTTAAAATGAGTTGAGGTATCTAGATGTGCGTACCCCAAAGTTAGAGTGCTTACTCGCCAGCTGGGGCCAAGTTTGAGTATGTATTTATATATTATGCCTAGTTATATTGTTATGTATGTCCAATGGGGTCAGTTTCTATTCATATAGATTAAATTGTTACCTATACTTTCAGGGAAAGCATATTTTCTATGGAAGGTGGATCAATTCATCGTGGAAAGTAGAGTAGAAGCACAAGTTGTTTAATCAGTCTTGCTTCTGCAGATGAAATGCCAGTCATTTGTTTTCATATCAGCCTGCGTTAGGTGCTTGAACGGATGGATACAGGCATCTGCTTCTGTTTTTGTTTTGGGCATATGCTTCTAAGAGTGCACAAAAAGCTTCTGGATTGATGTCATGAGAGCTTTGTGCCATTGACTTTGTAGCCATACATATTTTATAGTTATCTCTCTGTGAATATTGTTGGTATGCACGTCATATACTTTTTCATGTACCATTAAAGTTGATTGAGCAATGAAATGTGCGCCTTGCTGCATTTCTACATTAGTTGATTTCTTATCACAGCTAGTTTTATGATGAAATGGTTAACCAGTCTTTTCATGGTACTTAGATTATTAAAAGTGGAGCTATTAGTTGCATCCTTGAAGGTGATTAATTGTATTTGTGACTGAAGCAGGGTGTAATCTGCTGAGACTTTCACAATGTGTCAATGATGGAGATATCATATGTTGATATGAATTTTGACTATTGAGGTTGATTTATGTGGGTATGCCCTAAGCCTTGTTAAGCAGAGTTATCAGGTCACTTGTACTGATGGGGGATACCATGCATTGGTAGCCTTGGTATGGAAACTTACTAAATAATCACTTTCAATTTCGAAGAAACCCAGGAATTAAGGCAGAATAGTTAAGGTAAGCAGAAGTTAAGGCACCAACCTCTGTCAAACAAAGAATTGATCAATGTATGTAAACATCAGATGGACCTCAGTCCACAGTTACCAGTTCTGCGATGTTTTCTGCTCCTGGTAGCTCTGTGCAGGGATTTGGCTGTAGAAAATTTATGAGACAGTGTCTAGCTGCACACTTAAGTCCTACACCTTAATTTTCCTTCAGTATATGTGCAATTGTTAGGTTTCTGAAACTTTCTGGTCCTCATAACCGTGGGTAGCCTATTTATGGTTGAGATCTCATGGTACTATGTTTAGACCAGTTAACCTCACGTTTATGATTAGTTAGACGCTGAATCTCTGGTCTTCGGAAAATATTGTACTGCATTTCCTTCTCCAAACAAAACAAAAAATGAAAAGGAGTCCTGTTCTGCATTTTCCATTTCCTCCTCCATCAGTAAAAATTGGAAGCTATAGTCTGTGTATATGGGTGCTATGTTGAACTGAACCCTTCACTTGCAAATGTCACGTGCCAAAGTGGAAACTTCAGCAAGTAACCACTTGTGAATTGTGATGACACTGTTTAAAGCATGACCCGATTAAAAATTTCTTTTAGGGCCCGTTTGAAAAGCCACATCAATAATATACCTAGTATAATTTCATAAAGTGGGGTTTGGGGAGGGTAGAGTATACCCAGAGTTGAAGGATGATAGAATGTACGTAGAGTTAGATGTAGAGGTTGTTTTTGATAGACCCTCAATTCAAAAAAAAAAAAAACAGTTTAAAGCAGTCCATAAAAGATATAACATAAGTACAAGAACTTTTGGCAGTATCCTGGAGTGGCAGAAGAGCTCGCTCAACAATAATGGCCACAAAGGCTGGCAGGTCCTCAATAAGTCTGGCCAGCTGCCGCTCCTCTCTATCTACCCTCGAGGTCAACCCAATAAGTAAGTCCCTAGAAATAAGTAGTGGCCTGGATGGAGCTGGCATGGATGCTGCGATGGCTGAGTCTCACGACCCGAGTCTACACCCTTGACGCGACACGGTACTTAGTGCCACAAGTGATCCCAAGCTAACCCATGACTTAACATCTCCGGTAAACTGAAATACCATAGCGGATGCTGGAAACATAACTAAATAAACTGATCTCCAAAATAAGAAACGTCTGATAAAAATACTCAAATTGCAAAAAACAAGCTGAACAACACTAAGTCTGAAAGCCAACTAATAACTGACGAGTTGCTGGGACAAGTCTCAACTAACTCTAAAATATGAAAGCAAGAACTGAAATGGAACTAAAGCCTCGTCCTTGAAAAATGAGTACTCACCAAGATAAAGCTGCTGAAATCGCCTGAGGAGAACTACTGTTGCTGCTGTGACTTAGAACCTGCACATGTATCATAATACGATACAACATGAAAATATGCATCAGTACTTTGAATGTACTGAGTATGCTAGATGTAAGTAAAGCAATAAGAGTACATAACTGAGCTAAAATGACATGAAATGACCAACTATAAACTGATGAGTACTATGATATAAATGTAATAGTGTAAGTACATGCACTGACTGATGGTCATAAACATATCCTGTAATCTGCATAACTAAACTGAGCTGAAACTAAGACTGAGCTGTACTGACAAGAGGTATTATAAAAACACTGTGGGAGCAACTATAACCGACATGTAACTACGTGAGCTAAACATGGAGTCCGATGTATACCCTCCATCGTAGAAGGCCCACTATACCTTGCCAGGGTATAGTAGCTGAACTAGGTGATCATCCTCTGATGCCCATTCAGGCTAAAACCCTATGGTGACAACGTAGTTCTAGGAACCTGGGTGTGCTGAACCCCGACCCACTCGGTGCTAAGTCCTACTCCCACGAAAAATCCTAACTGTGATTACTAGGCTGATAGCTTGAAACTGATGTCCTAGACTAAGTCAGGGATACCTATCTGGAGTACCTTGAGAATCTAACAAACCTGATAACTGGAAACTAGTGTTCCAAGACTGGCCAGAGCTTCTTTGTCTGAAAGTGTCGTAATCGTCTAAAGAACAACCTCATAACTGATACTAAGGAGTGTTATTGAACTCCTTAAGACATTACTGACGATACTGAAAAGGCTAACTTTAGACTGAGACTGAATTAACATTTGAACTGACTGATAATTCACATGACAGTCAAAACATGGGGATTTCAAGAATTTATAGAGTTAAGCAACACTTATATTTAGACAATTATGAAATACACAATTCACTATATTGAAAGCAACTAGGGATAAAATCATATAATTTCATGCAAGGAGATATCAACAAGAAATATAGCTAACCATAACATTCAACACTCGTGGAAATTGTAATAAGAAGGGAATCCATAATTTTCTAACAAACAAACCCTAGCTTTGAACTTATTTATAAAACGTATTTATACAAACATAAATTTTTTTCCTAGGCTAACAGGGTGAACTTTCATAACTGATGTCGCCTGTGCCATGACCAATCCTACGACCCGTAGCAGGTTTGTATGGGTCATACCTGCTATCCGCACGTTCTTGACTGGCTGAAATTTGGCTAATTGTTGGACCTTAGTACGACTCTTATATTCTTCCCACGAGTCGTACCGTGCTTCCGTGGCTTGACTCTGAGAATTCTCATTTTTTCTGAAGTTCTTCACGAGTGATGGTACGACTCGTACCTTGATGCCATGACTCGTACTGTCTATCCGTGTCAGGAGTCAGCCTCTTATGTAAATCTTTTGAATCTTTCCACGACTCAATGCTACGGCCCGTACAAGCATTATACAACTCGTACGGAGAGTCGTAGGATGAACTCTTCATAACTTAGCCTTCTGAAACTTTTCACGATCTTCAGTACGGCTCGTAGCATCAACCTACGGCTCATAGCATCAACCTACGGTTCATACTGAGACTTGTGACTTAAGCCTATTTTCTGTACTTTCAGGCTATCTTTTTGCACATTCTTGCTCCAACACCTATTTATCCTGTAACCAAAGAAAAAGTGCCTTATATCCATATAAACATACCTAAGTCCATGCTATTTTCTTAGTTTTGAGCGTCAAAAGTGCTGTAAACTCACAGCACATCAACACCCTCAACTTAAGACTTTTGCATGTCCTCAGGAAAATAAAATAAAAACTAAATACGATGCTCAACTAGAAAATAAACCTAGGATACTACAGCCAATACCAAACAAAACTTGCACTATACATTCAACAACTTCTGACCCTTTTTCCATGAGCTAACATCAGCTAATGTATTACAAGCAATCATAAAACATGCTAAGCAGGGATTAGGACATGTCATCTAACTATCAATAGGCTATCAAGTCATCACGGATACTTTTCACACAGACCAATGGTAAAAGTAAATACAATCCATGTATCCTCTCAACAAATGAAGTCCCTACTCACAAATATAGTGTAAAATATTGCATGGGACTAAACAAGTGAGACACTCATTCTCACAAAGAAGTTTCAAGTACTATGTATCAGATACCATAGGCTTGCCCTTGTTTTCTCTGCTTCAGTTTATCAGATGGTCAAATTAGGATCACTATAGAACTTGTTGTGGCTTGTAATGTAGGCTCTAGGGCTGGACATGATAAATATGAGAGATTTATGAGTGACTATCCCTTCCTTGGCACTACATACATTGGCTTCACCATTCACCTATTTCACCCTTTATTGTTTTCATTCATTTTCATCTCTTTTCACCTCTTTTATGTACATTTGTATGGTTGAGGTGTGTTTTCAACTTTTTCAAACATTTTGTATTATTTTTCTTTTGAATTTTCTTTTTCATCTCTTTTTTTTTTGTCACACCACACCTCATTTTTAGCCTTTTCTCTTTCTCTCTCTTTTTCTTGTTCCCATTATTTATGCACCCCTACGTTAGCCACCCTCAACTTAGGCATTTTGCCTATGTTGAGGTTCACAATGTCCAAGGAAGGACCAGGGCCAAAACAGGTTCATTATAAAAAAAATGGGTACGACATCGGTTAATCAAAGAGAAATGGTCTATTAAAGGCTCAAAATTGGGATCAAGGGAATCATGTGATTTTGGTAGGGTTATGTAGGCTAAAAGTGAGCTTAACAAAAAATGACCTATGATCATATCCTAACTAACCATTCTTAGCCTATGCAAAGACCAACCAGACAAGTTCTAGATCTTCAACATAATACTGAATTAAGTATTACACCTCACTCACTCACGGTACATGACTTATATTCACCTTACCTGTCTGGTTTACACATGGCTTAACAAGACTCCTCATGTTAATAAACTAAATGACATCAAAAGATCCACATAAATCACGCATGCAGTCATAAATACATAGCTAATGCATCAAAATTTTAAACAACAAAGTCAATTATTTTCAAAAATCCAAAACTAGTGCACTTTCATTGGCTGAGTACTCCTAAGTTATTTCCTAATAAACAAAAATCACAAAATAAGAAAATAAAATCCTAAACATGCCGATTCTACTAGATAGCATGCCCGAGGGAAAAGAAACACGGCAAGAAAAACTCTTGGATGAATCCAAAAATCTCAAAAATCACAAGTACACCCCCTCCCCTTTTTGAAGATTGAGCTTTGTCCCCGAAGTATGAACTACAAGAACATAGAGAAAGAAACATACTTGTGGCGCTCTAGGAGCTCCTGTCATCTTGCGGAGGAGGTACCTCCGCTGTAATTGTGGCGCTAGCGGTGGTCAGCGCACTCAATGAAGAATCCACAGGGAGAGTGGTTACCCCCTCAGTAGTCTTGGCCGCTTCTATGGCCTCTGTGTCCATCGGGGCTGAAGGTGGCTTGCCTGAAGGGTCCCGACCACTAGCATGATCGGGCTAAGCCATGGTAGAGCTTCCTTCTCCTCTAGCTCGCTCCTGCAGCTCTGACAAATGTGAGTCATGAGTCTGCAGGCTCTCTACTTGTGCCCTCTTGCGCTCTCTTCTTTCCTTCTTCCTTCTCTTCCTCAAGCTCTCCTCTCCAACATCATCGGAAGCTCTTTTCTTTCCCTTGTCTCCAGCAGCTGTCGTTGGCTCCCAATAAGCCACCAAATCAATCTCCTCATCTGGCCCTTCATCGAGGTCTGAAAGAGTAGGGGCTGCTATGATTGCCGGTTGTCGTGATGACAACTTGGCTACTTGGCTCCGAAGAGCCCCCAACTCCTCATGGAGACTTTTGGTATCCGTCTGCTCCGCCATACACATGTTGAACCGACTCCAAATCCATTCAGGCAAGCATGTAAGGCCTGAGCTGCTGTGTCTATCTCTTCTTTGACCCATGGCTTCACATTTTCCATCATAGCTTGAATTTTTCTTTCACCCATGGTCAACCTTTTGGCTAATTTTTGGAGGAAGTCCTGGGGCACTAAGACATGCCCTGCTGGAATCTGAGTTTGCAGGCTAGGCTGTGGCATAGCTGAAGTGCTAGGAGTTGACTCTGAATGATCGACATCTGTAGCCGATGTTTTGCCCTGCTTCTGTAAGGTGGCGGCATTCACCTGTGCGTCTGTTATATCCCGGAAGCCCAAAGATCAGACCTGGGAGTTGAAACACAGAAAAAATAAAAATTCTGCAGTAGACTCAGAATGAGTCGTGAGGAGACTCGTGAGATCCACCCATGAGTCATGATGTGATTCGTGGGGAAGGCCAAGGAATGAAATTTAAGGCTTGAGAAGAGGAGACCCCACAGGCATGACCACGACTTGTGGCCAGGCCCCATGAGTCGTTGGGTCGGTTGTGGGGAGGGAGATTAAGAAAAGAAAAAGGAAAGAGGCAATGTACATCACGGAAGGACCCCACGAGTCGTGGTCAGTCCCCACAATTCGTGGGGTGAGTCGTGGTCCAAGTAGGAAAAGTTTTAGTCGAGGCTCAGGTAGTGTACCTCATGATTGGCTCCACGAATCGTGATCTGTGACCACGAGTTGTGAGGTACCTCGTCGGGACCCCCTGGCAGTTAATTTCTGCGAATTTAGTAAGGGCATTTCCGTAATTTCTAAGTTCCTAGGGCCTAAACTACGATGTTTTGATTTATGAATAGTGACTTTTAAAGGGGTTAAGTTCATTTTAGGCCTCATTCATTCGTGCATGTAAGGCAGAACGATTTGAGAGGGTGATCAAGCTAGTGATCTTCAATTTCCTTCGATTTTCTTTTGGGCATTCAAAGAAGTGTTAGAATCAGCTACCAACGAGTATGTAAGGATATGAATGGGTGATTTCTTTCACACCCATGCCCAATCCCTCTATAAAGTATGAAATTCTAGGCCTAATCTATGGGGTTTTAACCCAAATGCATGAATATTTTATTTCTATACATAGGTATGATTTTAATATGATTTTATGTTTGTATTATGAAGCATGGGAAAATTTTATAATGTTTTCAACTTAAAATCACAATTTTAGTCTTATGAATTAATAGCCCATGGATGAGGTATGTTCAAATTATTTGGGACCTCCTTTATNCTTATGAATTAATAGCCCATGGATGAGATGTTCATGAAAGATGAGATTTGTGATGAATATATGATGATGACGGGATATTATGATGAAAAGCATGATTTGAAGCTACCCATGTTTACAATTATGATATCAATGAGAATTGAGTATTTCTATGTATGAAAAGCTTTAGGCGATGCCCACATGTTAAGTATGAATGATGGTTTTTCAAAATTAAGCTGACCACATTGTTTTGGAGCAAAGACTCCCAATTATATTTTCAGCTTGTGGTATGTTTTGAGTTAAAATTTCTATGTACAACTTACCACATGGTTTTGGAGTGAACACTCCCAATTATATTTTTAGCTTGTGGTATGTCTTGAGCTAAAGCTTCTCATATGCATGATTTTTTATTTGAGATGTATTTTGATCATTGAGCTTCGTCAATAGACGATGTTGAGCTTCGTTATTAAATGATGTAGAGCATATGCATGTTTTGGGAGTAATGTCTAGCACCGGGTAGGCTAAGGGTCGATCATCCTATGCCTCAAAACTACGCGCCAACGTAGGTTTATACATTATGACTTTGGCATCTCCCTCGTGAGCTTTCCCTACCCGAATAAGCCTTCAACTTGATATCGATATCATGGTATCGTCCCTAGCCCTGACAAGTCTTTAGACGGCTCTACCCACTTGAATGTGATAGTTGGGACCACGTAAGCTCTATTGTGGTATGTCGGTTAAAAGACGAGTCTCCCATTGTTCCTCATGATTTCAAATATGCATGTTTCATTACTCATTGGATTTATGTAAATGCATGTTCTAAAGCAGGTTTGACTTAATGTTTAGTTTTTCTTATAAATGTCAGAATTTAGCTTTGAGTCAATCGATTCAGTTGTGATGTTATGAAGTTATGTTATGTTATGTTATGAAGAGATCATGATTTCAGAAAGAATGCATGCAAGCCCTACTCTCAGATTCTTAATGTTTGTGTTATATTATGCATTGTCTTAAAATGATTTTATTTACTTAAGCGGTTTTACTTACCTTGCATACTCGATACATTCCACGTACTGACCGCATACTCTATGTTGTATCGTTTCATGATACATGACCCAGCTCTCAGGTTTAGCCCCACTCGTAGTCATCTTGTTAGATTTAATATTCTTATTGTGGGTGAGTCCTCATTCTCGAGGACTAGACTATTCAACTTTCATTTATGTATTTCAGTGTCAGTTTTGTTGAGTTAGTTGGGATCTTGTCCCATCAACTCGTCATGTTTAGAGGCTTTTCAAACATATGTATGTATTCAACTTCGGATTTCTAATTCTGATGTTATGTTCAAGTTAGAATTCCGTTATGAGCATTATATCGATTATTGAGTTTTTGATTTAGATCAGATGTATGCTTATGCCATGGGTCGACTTAGGATCTCTCGGGGCTCCTTATCTCGTGTTACAATCCGGGCCTCCGTTCAGGTCGTGACAAACTTGGTATCAGAGCCAGGTTTGAAGTGTCCTTGGATTTCTAAAAGCCGCATTAAGTAGAGTCTTTTTCATGGGTGTGAAGCGCGCCACACTTATGTCGAAGAGGCTACGAGACATTTAGGAAAATGTTTCCTTCTTTCATGATCTATGTCATGCGATGAAAATTATTTTTATCCTTCTAATTCATGCTATTCGTGATTGCAGAATCATGGATCCTCGAAGAATGAATGGTAGGAGGAATGAGAATGGTGAAGGCCACGAGGATGGCCACGATAATTGTCACCAGCAAGCCCCACCAGTTCAGGAGCACCAGACACCGGAGCCAGTTGCTCACGTTGAGTTCCAGGATGCTGTTCAGATGCTTGCATAGGCCTTGACCGCTCAGGTCAATCAGCAAGACGTTGCGCATGTTCTGCAAAATGACAATGCAGCGGCGGCTCGAGTCAGAGACTTCTTGAGGATGAACCCGCCGGAGCTCCTTAGGTCCAAGGTAGATGAGGACCCGCATGAGTTCATAGATGAGAAAGTGAAGATCACACAAGTCATGGGGGTGAATGGAGTTGAGTGCGCAGAGTTGGCCTCTTACCAGTTGAAAGGGGTCACACATATCTAGTTCCGTCAATGGAAGGGTAGAAGGGTTACTGGAGCAGGTCCTGTCACTTGGGAAGAGTTCTATGTTCCCTTTCTAGACTGGTTCTTCCCTCGTGAGATGAGGGAGCTGAAGGAAGCTGAGTTCGTGAATTTGAAGCAAGGGAGAATGACAGTACAAGAGTATGACCTTGAGTTCACTCGCTTATCGAAATATGCCCTAGAGTTGGTAGCCGATCATAGGACGCGAGTGAGTAGGTTTGTCCATGGAGTAGCGGGCTATTTGGACAAGGATTGTCAGACCGTTATGCTACATCAAGATATGGATATCTCACGGATAGTGTCGTATGCCCAGCAGATGGAGGCGACACATTTGAGAGAGAGGGAGGCCAAGAGGGCCAGGACCGATGATCACAGATTCTCCCAGCCGAGGTCAGGTGGTGGGCACCGACAACAGACTCACCAGAGATCATCAGCTCCAGCATCTTTGGCATTGAGTGTGCCATCCAGGCCTAAACATGATTAGAGAGAGCGAGCATCAGGCTCGAGGGGTCAGAGCAGCAGACCCGCAGATTCTAGCATCCCAGCTTGTCGCAGATGTGGTCGGGGGCACACAGGCCAGTGCTTGGTAGGTTTAGGTGCTTGTTTCAAGTGTGGGAATCCCGAACACATGCTTAGAGATTGCCCAGCAGCGAGAAAAGATTAGGTTGGGGCCCGAGACCTAGCATCTAGTTCAGTAGCCCCTCTCGCACGCTCAGTCCATCAGGGTGCATCGACTAGCACAGTTGGCGGTCAGTGCCAGAACAAATTCTATGCCTTAGCATCCCGTCCGGAGCAGGAGGTCTCCCCGAATGTGGTCACTGGTATGTTATGAGTTTTTCATATTGATGTTTATGCTTTGTTAGATCTGGGGGCTACCTTGTCTTTTGTGACACCTTATGTGGCAGTAGCTACGGAGTCAGTCTCGAAGTCTTGTCAGAACCCTTTTCAGTTTCTACTCCAGTAGGTGACTCAGTTATAGCTAGACGGGTGTATAGAGGTTGCCCAGTCTCAGTTCTTCAGAAGGTCACCTCAGCAGATTTGATAGAGTTAGCCATGACCAATTTTGATGTGATTCTCGGTATGGATTGACTATTTGCATGCTATGCTTCAGTTAATTATAGAACCCGACAAGTAGAGTACAGATTTTTAGGTGAGCCAGTCTTAGAGTGGAAGGGTAGTTTAGCTGTTCCTGTAGGTCGTTCCATTTCCTACCTTAAGGACAAAAAGTTGATTTCTAAGGGTTGTGTGTACCATCTAGTTAGGGTTAAGGATGTTGAGTCCGAGAACCCGACTATCCAGTCAGTTCTAGTAGTACGTGAGTATCCAGAGATCTTTCCCGATGATTTTCCATGTGTTCCTCCCAAGCGGGAGATTGACTTTGGTATTGACCTTCTTCCCGACACACAACCTATATCTATTCCTCCCTACAAATTGGCTCCAGCCGAGCTAAAAGAGTTGAAAGAGCAGTTGAAGGACTTGTTATATAAGGGTTTCATTAGACCTAGCAAGTCTCCTTGGGGTGCACCAGTCTTATTTGTTTGAAAGAAGGATGGTTTCCTTCGCATGTGCATTGATTATCGGCAATTGAACAAAGTCATTGTCAAGAATAGATATCCTCTACCCAGGATTGATGATTTATTTGACCAGCTTCAGGGTGCCAAGTGTTTCTTAAATATAGATCTCAGATCCGGGTATCATCAACTTAGAGTTTGGGAGAGTGACATCCCGAAGACAGCCTTCAGGATGCGATATGGTCATTATGAGTTTGTAGTTATGTCTTTTGGACTAATGAATGTTCCTGCAGCTTTTATGGATCTGATGAACAGGGTGTTCAATCCATATCTGGACATGTTTGTAATTGTGTTTATTGACGACATTTTGATATACTCTCGGAGCGAGGGGGAGCATGCCACTCATTTGAGAGTAGTGCTTCAGACACTTAAGGATCGTCAATTATATGCCAAATTCAGCAAGTGCGAGTTTTGTTGGACTCCGTAGCATTCTTGGGCCATATGGTATCAAGTGAGGGCATAAAAGTAGATTCTCAGAAAATAGAGGCGATGAAGAATTGTGACCGGTGAATCCTTCAGATATTCAGAGTTTCTTGGGTTTAGCCAGCTACTATCGAAGATTTATTGAGGGTTTCTCATCTATTGCAACACCTTTGACCAAATTGACCCAGAAGAAGGTGAAGTTCTAATGGTTGGAGGCTTGTGGAAGAGCTTTCAAGAGTTGAAGACCCAACTTACCTCAACACCGATGTTGACCCCACCCGAGGGTACTGATGGGTTCACAGTGTATTGTGATACTTCGAGAATCGGACTCGGGTGTGTATTGATGCAACATTAGAAAGTGATAGCATATGCCTCTAGACAGTTGAAGTTCCATGAGAAGAATTACCCGACCCATGATCTTGAATTGTCCGCAGTGGTATTCTCCTTGAAGATATGGTGACATTATTTGTATGGGGTTCACGTGGATGTATTTATGGACCATAAGAGCTTACAGTATGTGTTCACGCAAAAGGATCTCAATCTTCGACAAAGGAGGTAGTTGGAGCTACTCAAGGACTACGACACGAGTGTACTTTACCATCCGAGAAAGGCTAATGGGTAGTAGATGCACTTAGTAGACTCTCTATGGAGAGTGTGTCCCACGTGGATAAGCGGAAGAAGGAGCTGGTGAAAGATGTACATCGACTCGCTAGGTAGGGAGTTAGGTTTGTCGACTCGACTGATGGCGGTGTTGTTGTGCAGAACGGATCAGAATCGTCCTGGGTGACTGATGTGAAAGCTAGACAAGATGAGGACCCGATTTTGGTAAAGTTGAAGGAAGCCGTTCAAAGGCAGAAGGTGGAGGTCTTCTCTCAAGAGGGAGATGGCGTGCTTCGGTACCAGGGTCGCTTATGTGTTCCAGATGTGGGCAATTTGAGGAGCCGGATGTTGCATGAGGCTCATGGATCTATGTATTCTATCCATCCGGGTGCCACAAATATGTACCGTGACCTATGGGAAATCTATTGGTGGAATGGAATGAAGAAGGATATTACGGAATACGTAGCCAAGTGTCCGAACTGCCAGCAAGTAAAGGTTGAGCATCAAAGGTCGGGAGGCATACTCCAAGATATCAGCATTCCCACTTGAAAGTGGAAAGAAATTAATATGGATTTTATCACAGGTCTGCCTCGTACTTGTCGATAATATGATTCCATTTTGGGTTCTGGTAGACAGGATGACTAAGGCTGCATATTTTCAACCGGTTAAAATCACGGATTTGGTGGAGGATTATGCCAAACTATATATCTGGGAGTTGGTGTGATTGCATGGAGTGCCCTTATCCATCATTTCAAATCGAGGCACTCAATTTAGCTCTCAGTTTTGGAAGTCGTTTAAAAAAAGGCTTGGTACTCAGGTTAAACTCAGCACATCATTTCACCTGCAAACGAATGGTCAAGCGGAGCGGACAATTTAGACTCTCGAAGACATGTTGAGAGCATGCGTGATGGACTTCAAGGGTAGTTGGGATGATCACTTGCCCCTGATCAAGTTCACCTACAATAACAGCTATCACTCTAGCATTCAGATGGCGCCGTTCGAGGATCTCTATGGGTGGAGATGTAGATCGCCCATCAGATGGTTTGAGTTTGGTAAGGCAGCAATGATAGGGCCGAATTCGATTCATGAAGTAATAGAGAAGGTTTAGTTGATAAGAGACAGGTTGAAAACTGCCAGAGTCGCCAAAAGTCTTATCTGAATGTGAGAAGAAGAGAGTTAGAATTTGAAGTCGATGACTGGGTATTTCTGAGGGTGTCTCCCATGAAGGGAGTGATGCAATTTGGAAAGAAAGGGAAACTTAGTCCCCACTATGTCGGCCCTTGTCAAATAGTGAGACGTGTTGGCAAGGTGGCTTATGAGTTGGAGTTGCCTTTAGAATTAGCTTTTGTGCATCCTTTGTTTCATGTATCGCTCTTGAAGAAGTGTTTGGGTGATCCAGCCTTAGTTGTCCCGGTGGACAGTGTTGGTGTGAGAGACAACCTTAGCTATGAGGAGGTTCCGGTGGAAAACTGAATCATCGGGTTCGAAGGCTAAGGAACAAGGAAGTAGCTTCAGTTAAAGTGTTATGGAGGAATCAACATGTTGAAGGAGCTACGTGAGAAGCCGAAGCAGATATGATGGCTAGATATCCACATTTATTCTCTCCCGACATAGTTTCAGCTTGAGATATCAGTTTTACACTCAGAATTTATTTAGTTTCATGTTTTCTTCATGTGCACACATTTATTTTATATATATGGATGTGTGTATGATTCATGAAATCAATTCAGTTATGTGATTCGAATCGGAGGTAGTCATTTCATCAGTTTTCGATTTAAATGATCGATATTTGAATATGATAATTGCATATCTCTGCTTTTCTTTGTGTATTCCCAAGGGGGAGATATTGTTATACCCCGAAAGCCCAAAGATCAAACCCAAGAGTTGAAACGGAGAAAAAGTGAAAAAATTCTGTGGCATACTTAGAACGAGTCGTGATGTGACTCGTGGGGAAGGCCAGGGGATGAAATTTAAGTCTTGAGAAGAGGATACCTCACGAGCATGAACACGACTCATGTCCAGGAACCACGAGTCGTTGGGTCAGTCGTGGAGAGGGATATTAAGAAAAGAAAAAGGAAAGAGGCAGTGGACATCACGGAAGGACCCCATGAGTCATGGTCAGTTCCCACGAAATGTGGGGTGAGTCATGGTACAAGCAGGGAAAGTTCTAGTCGAGGCTCAGGCAGTGTACCTCACGACTGGCTCCACGAGTCGTGAACTGTGACCACGAGTCTTGAGGTCCCTCGTCGGGACCCCTGAACAGTTAATTTCTGCGAATTTAGTAAGGGCTTTTCCGTAATTTCTAAGTTCCTAGGGCCTAAACTGCAATATTTTGGGTTATGAATAGTGACTTTTAAATGGGTTAAGTTCATTTTAGGCCTCATTATTCATGCATGCAAGGCAGAAAGATTTGAGAGGGTGATCAAGCTAGTGATCTTCAATTTCCTTCAATTTTCTTTTAGGCATTCAAAGAAGTGTTAGAATCAGCTACCAACAAGTATGTAAGGATATGAATGGGTGATTTCTTTCACACCCATGCCCAATCCCTCTCTAAAGTATGAAATTCTATGCCTAATCTATGGGGTTTTAACCCAAGTGCATGAATCTTCTATTTCTATATATGGGTATGATTTGATTATGATTCTACATTTGAATTATGAAGCATGGGCAAATTTTATAATGTTTTCAACTTAAAATCATGATTTTAGTCTTATGAATTAAAAGTCCATGGATGAGATGTTCATGAAAGATGAGATTTGTGATGAATATGTGATGATGATGGGATATTATGTTGAAAAGCATGATTTGAGGCTATCTATGTTTACAATTATGATTTTGATGAGAATTGACTATTTTTATGTATGATAAAGCTTTGGGCAATGCCCACATGTTAAGTATGAATAATGATTTTTTTAAATTAAGCTTACCACATTATTTTGGAGCAAAGACTCCCAATTATATTTTAAGCTTGTGGTATGTTTTGAGTTAAAGTTTCTATGTATAGCTTACCACATGGTTTTGGAGCGAATACTCCCAATTATGTTTTTAGCTTGTAGTATGTCTTGAGCTAAAGCTTCTCATATACATGATTTCATATTTGAGATGTATTTGATGATTGAGCTTCGTCAATAAATGATGTTGAGCTTCATTATAAAATGATGTACATCATATGCATGTTTTGGGAGTAATGTCTAGCACCGAGTAGGCTAAGGGTCAATCACCCTATGCCTTAGAACTACGCGCCAACGTAGGTTTATACATTAT
>JACEIK010003656.1:2446-29948 GCA_018107945.1 Datura stramonium | reverse complement strand
GTGTTGCTCTATTTTTCAAATCAAGATTCAACTTTTTAGGTGCATTGAATAGACACCCCTTTCCACTATAGCTTTTACTATTTCATCAAACCCAACATTATTCCATTCAGTAGAGTTCTTCAATGAGGATGTCAGGGCTTCAGTTGTACAACTCTCTTCTATCAAATCCATAACTGTTTCATTAACGATATCAATCACATAGGACACCCAAATCTCATTCGGCTGTCATATGATCCTATAGACATTGAATACAACTTCCTCATTGTTCAGCCCAAATTTTAGTTCTCACTTTCCATGTATACTACTACTCTTCCTGTGGCTAAAATTAGGCGATCTAAAATAATGGATACTTCAAAATCAACACCGCAATCTAATATGACAAAGTCTACTGGAAAGATAAATCTCTCTACTCTAACTAAGACATCAATCTGTATACCCATTAGCCTTTCTACTGTTTGGTCTGCCATTAATAGCTACATTGCAGTTGGTCTATGGTCTCATAAGCCCAACTACTCATATACTGCTAAAGGCATCAAATTTATGCTAGCTCCCCGATCACATAATGCCTTGGCGAAATTCTGGGCTCCAATAGTACAGGGTATTATCAAAGCTCTCGGGTCTTCCTTTTTATGCATTAAGGAGTATGATGCTATTGCACTGTAGTGGTGAATGTTATCCTAAGGGTTGAAACTTATTATTCTCTTTTTCGTTACCAACTCCTTCATGAACTTTGCATATCCTGACATTTGCTCTAGTGCTTCCACCAATGGGCTATCGATAGATAGCTGCTTTCACATAGAAATAAACTTGTGAATTTTTTCATCTTTAGATTTCTTTCTAAGGCATTGTAGAAAGGGGGAGGCAATCTCGAAATCTGTGTGTACACTTTCTAATTTTCTTGAGCTTTTCCTGCCTCTACCTTGAATTCTTTCATTTGTGATCCCTTCTCTGTTCTTTCTTCCTCCACAGTGCGCACCCCAAAGCGAGAAATGCCAGCATGTTTCGGGTCTTACTGCACTCTTCTAGCGGTGTGTCGCGGGGCTTAATGCACACTTCCAGTGGCACATTGTGTGTCTCATTTTGCTGGTGCATTGCAACCTTTAATGAAGGGGTTTGACAGTGCACCTTGCTTCTGCCAGGTTTAAATTGTTTTCTTCTACATTGGACTCCATTCTAGGTATTTGCCACTCAATGGTGGTCTTTCCACTTCTTGTTGATACAACCATGCATTGATCATTATCAGGTCTTTGCCTCAACTTTGGTGATATTTGCCCCATTTGCTGCTCCAACTATTTGATAGAGGATGAATGTGATTTACCAGCTTACCCATACTAGAAAGCTCTTTACACATTTTGTTTACACCCTATTCTATGGACTCAAGTTTCATTAGGACCTAGATAAGTATGGCTTCTATCTTGGCTTATCTAGAGTCACTTATTGGTGGTCTCCTATTTCTCCAATTTCCTTGTTCTCCGCAACTGTAGCCTGACCTGTTATAGTTATAATGGTTTCGACCTTGATTCCCGTGGCTGTGCCGCCAGGTGCCTAGATTAGACACTGGGGTATAGGCTTGGAAATTCTCCATGTGATAGTTAGCAAAATTAGCCTTTTCTTCATAATCGGGGTAGTAGTCATCATACCTGGATGTCTCCCTTTGCATGTTAAATGCTTGCACCTTTTTTTCATTCATAGTGGCCAAGTTTTTGGTGATTAGTTCCATCTGAGCTTTTATATGGGCCATGTCTTGATCACGTTCTATCTCTCTCTTCTGTAACTCAACTGGCATTTGATAACGCTCAAACTACACCTCCTACTGAAGTATGAAATGAACATTGTCAATAAAGAACCCAACAAAGAGGTTGGGGTCGAACCCACAGGGAATATGGGAGATCTAGACTAATGCTAGTAAGTGAACTTGTTGGTGATTTAAAACTAACTAGGGTTTGTGTTCCCAATGGGTTCATAACTACTTTGGGTATACACACGTGATCAATACCAATTCTTATTTGCAGAACTGATAACTAGGATTCATTCAAACGACTGGTTCGTCCCTATTGAATGACTATACTCAATCATCCGGTCAGGTATGATGAGCGATTTTAGATTAACCGTTATCAATCTGTTCCAAATTTAACTATCCTGCGATCACAGCTCAAGTTAATACAATGATCATCAAGATCAGGGCTTTGTAGTAATTCTCTTTTCCTAATCTCTACCTATCTAGGCTCAAGCAAGTAAAGAATTGGGGTAATTCCTAACGTTGTACACCGTTAAGAAATGTTTAAGCATGAAGAGAATACGATACAAGCATTTTGCATTAGTTTTGAATCACTTTGTGCAACCCTAGCTCATTAATCCATCATGGTTCTCATAACCCTTGCTATGGAGGTTTTAGCCTCTAATAGTTGCATGGTTGTGATATGCGTTCATGATTGAACACATAAATCAATACTTATAATTGTAGAGGAGAGTAAAACTTCTTTGATTATATCCGAAATAACTCAATAAAAATTCACAAAGATCAAGAAGAAATCAAGAAAAGGTTGATAACAAGCCAATCAAACTCAATTCTATGTTGTCTTGATGTTCTCTAAAATTCTCTACGTGTTCTCTATTCTTCTTTTTTTTTCTTGAAAAATAAAACATAAAGAGTATTTATACAGATATAAGAATCCTTTTCCTAAGCTAACAGGGTAATTTTCCAAAACTGGTGCCGCCTGAGCCACGACAGATCCTACGACCCGTAGCAGGATTGTACGGGTCGTACCTGTTATTGGTATGTCCTTGGCTAGCTGAAATTTGGCTAAGTGTTGGGCCTTGGTATGACTCATACATGCTTCCTACGAGTCGTACTATTCTTCCATGGCTTGACTATGAGAATTCTCAATTTTTCTGAAGTTCTTCACGAGTGTGACAGTACGACTCATACCTTGATACCACGGGTCATATTGTCTATCAAAGTGTCAGGAGTCAGCCTCTTGTGTGATTCTTCTGAATATTTCCACGGCTCAATGCTATAGCTCGTACAAGCATTGTACGACCCTTACGAGTCGTAGGATGCACTTTTCACAACTCAGCTATCTGAAACTTTTCACGATCTTCAGTACGACTCGTACGGAGATTGTGACTTTAGCCCATTTTCTGCACTTTAAAGCTATCTTTTGCACATTCTTGCACCAACACCTATTTGTCCTGTAACCAAAGAAAAAGTGTCTTATATCCATATAAACACACCTAAGTCCATTCTATTTTCTTAGTTTTGAGCGTCGAAAGTGTTGTAAACTCACAACACATCAGCATTCCCCTCGAGTGGTTTAGGACTGCAGTTTCAAACTCAATAATGTGTCAGGCCTTGTTGGTCTTTGCAAACTTGTCTAGTATCTCACTGGCCTCTTTGAGAGTGTGCGCCATAATTGACCCTTCTGCCATGTCTTCAGCAATCAACTTGTTTGTAAAGCTGGGTGACCTATAGAATATATCCAAAAGAACATCGTCTAGAAGCTTATGATTTGGGCACAACTTTAGTTTCTTCTTAATCTTGAGCTAAGCCTCATGCAGGGCTTCCCCCTTGTCTCTCTGAAGTTGTTTATCTCATCCTTTAGTCGAATCATCTGTGAAGGTGGGAAAAATCTCTCTAAGAAGGCTGTTGTCAACTCTTGCTAGGTGGTATTGGACTCATCTTGAAGCTTATTTAGCCACACTGTCGCTTCCCCTATTAGAGAGAACAGAAACAACCTAAGCCTAACAACCTCCTATGTCACCCCTGTAAATTTGTAAGCATTGCATATTCCAGTGAAATTGATTAAATTTTGGTTGGGATTTTCTCCATTCAGTCCTTTAAATAGCCCCTTCATGTTCAGTAGTTGAATCGTATTACTAGTTATGTCAAATTTAGCATTCACTGGCAGAGGGGGTGGGACTTTCTGTCACGCCTCGAGTCTACACCCTGGATAGGACACGGTACTAGGAGTTATAAATAACCCCAAGTCAACTCCTGGTTTATCATACACTGGCATTCTAAGTAAACATACAAATAGCGGAGCTTTAAAGTAAAATATAAAGCATTTATGAGAATAAAACTAAATCATAAAGTTTAAAACGTCTGAACAAAACTACAAGTCAAGAAAATAACAAGTCTGTGTCTGAAAGCCACTATAACTGATGAGTTGCTAGGACAAACCCCCAACTAACTCCAAATCTAAATAGAAGAAACAAAAACTGAGCAATATAATCTTTGTCCTCGAAAGACGAGGACTCACCAAAAAAGACAATAGAGTCTTCTGAGAACAATTAGCTAACGAGGTTGTGACTGAGATCCTGTAGCTGTATCATAAAATGATACAACATTTTTGCGTCAGTACTTTGAATGTACTAAGTAAGTGAGAGTAAGCATAACACAATGGAATAAATAACTGTACTGAACAGACATGCAATGACCAACTGAAATTGCTGAAGCTGAAATAACTGTAATAAACTGAGGTGATCTAAGTGACCCTATCTGATGGTCAAAGACGTGCTCTGAATTGAGATACTGCTCTGTAAGACTATACTGAACTCATAACTGTACTGAGCTAAGTTGAGACTGAGCGGAACTGGCCTAATCCGGTATTGAGCTGAACCGAGCTAAATTGAGCTAAACTCTGATTGAATTGACTAGTGGGAGAGTCTATAACCGACATATAACCACGTGAGTTAGACGTGGAGTCCAATGTATACACCCTATCGATAGGACCCAATATACCTTGCCAGGGTATAGAGGCATGAACTGGGTGGTCCATGAGGCTAATAAAACTATAACCTACGGTGGCAACGTAGTTCTGGGAACCTGGATGCGCTGGAACCCGGTCTGCTCGATGCTAAGTCCTACTCCGACTAGATAGTCTTAGACTGAATACTAAGCTTAGCTCGAAACTGGGGCCCAAGACTAGTCAGGAACACCTATATGAAAGTACTCTAAGAGTCTTATCGGACCAGATTCTGGAACTGGGTTCTAAGACCGGTCAGAGCTGCTTATCTGGAAGCGTCGTAACCGTCTAAGTATAAGCTATAATCTGTAACTGGGGTCCTAAGGCTGGTTAGAGCTGCTTATCGAAAAGTGTTATGACCACCTAGTGAACCATTAAAACTGAGTTCCGACTCTGATTCTGATAACTGGGAGGTACTACTGACACCTCAAAAATTTCTGTAGTCAAATTGATCAGCTGACATTTCTAACTGACATTGAGTATTTTAATATTTTTAATTGAACTGCATTGACATCATTCTAACTAAATTTTCAGCACCAACTAACAATATGGGAATCCTCAACACTAAAGGAATCAAGCAAATTTCACTGTTTAATCACTATTGCATGCTTCTAAATTTTTACGTTCAAGGTCTAGGGCTAAATTTCACTTTACAAGAACAAACATCATTTCAGTCACAAGCTGGGGGAAAATATCTATATTTAACATAAAATAATATTCCACATGAATTAAACGAAGTATGACTGACAAATTCCAAACATTCGATAGCTTCAGGGCTAGAACTAATAGAGAGAAATTCTGGGAACACAAGGGAAGAACTATTCCCTTGTTGAATTTCCACATACCTGGCTAGAATTCCCCTGAAGAAAGGAGCTTGAATGGCTGCAATTGATGAAGAACCCTAGTCCTCGCTTGAGAGTTGTGGGAGATCTGAGTGGGAAGAGAGGGGGAACCGTTTAGCCCCTCTAAATTCCCTTAAAATATACCAAAATGATGTAGTTTAGAGTCTAAGAGGTTAAGAAATTACTAAAACACCCTTTGGAAATTCACAGGAAAATTGACTGTCAAGCCCCCACAAGGGACCTAAGGGGTCGTGCCCAGTGACCACGACTCGTGGTCACAATCTTGAGGTACACAACCAAAATCCCAAACTGGTCACCACGGGGGACACCACAACTGGTGGTGTTCCCAACGACTCGTGGTGACCCACCCGTCACCAATACTGCCTAAAGTTTTCTGGAGTCACCATGGGTGACACCACGACTTGTGGTGTCCTAAACGAGTCGTGGTGAGGACTCATTGAGTACACTTCCTGAACTTTCCAACTACCAATCAAACACTGACCACGGGTCACCCCATGACTCATGGTCACACTCGTGGTTACCCTTTTCCAAATTTTTCATCAAGTTCCAACTCCTCACCATGAGTCACTTAATGATTCGTGCTCAACCCCACGGGTTACAGGTCGACTCGTTCTGTGACCTGGTGAATCAAAATTTCTCGAGTTCTTCTAATCTGTAACTTCACCGAAATTGGAATAATTCTTATACTACTACATTAGTATGAAATCAAATCGCCTTCTAGTTTTCTCCGTTTTAACTCCCGGGGCTAGTCTTTGAGTTTCTGGGGCATTGCAATATCTCCCCCTTGGGAACATTCATCCTCGAATATTGGAAAACACACAGGAAAGCAGAAAATGGCAATCTTTATAATCAAATACTGATCATGAAAGCTGAAAACAACAGAATGACTACCTCCGAACTGAATCATATGTCTGAACTGAATACACTAATCATACACATATTCATTTACATGAAAGAAACTGGGAACACACGAACTGAAAAGGATCTCTTTTTGGGGGAGAAAGTTGATACCTTAAACTAAAACTTCACCAGAAGGGAACAAATAGGGGTATCTACCCATCATTTATGCTTCGGCCTCCCACGTAGCTCCCTCAACCTGCTGATTCCTCCACAAGACTTTGACCGAAGCTACCTCCTTGTTCCTAAGCTTACGAACCTAAGGGTCAAGGATTTGGACTGGGACCTCGTCGTATGAGAGACTATCTTTTACTCCCATATTGTCCAATGGCACAATTGAAATTGGATCACTGATGCACTTCTTCAATAGTGACACATGGAATATTGGGTGCACGATGCCAACTCTGAAGGTAATTCCAGCTCATAAGCTACCTTGCCAATTCGCTTCAGAATTTTGTAGGGTCCCACATATCTCGGACCGAGCTTTCCTTTCTTTCAAAATCTCATTACCTCTTTCATGGGTGAAATTTTCAAATAAACCCAATCATTTACAACAAACTCCAATTCTCTCCTCCTCACATCAACATAAGACTTTTGATGACTCTGAGTAGTTATTTTCAATCTTTCTCGAATGAGTTGTACTTTCTACATAGCTTCATGAACCGAGTCTGACCCGATTAAGTAGCTTCACCAACCTCAAACCACCCGATAGGAGATCTACACCTCCTTCCATACAATGCCTCAAATGGGGCCATTTGAATACTGGAGTGGTAGAAGTTGCTGTAAGAAAACTCAATGAGAGGCAAGTGATCATCCCAATTGCCCTTAAAAGTGATCATGCACACTCTCAACATATCTTATAGGGTCTGAATAGTTCGCTCAACTTGTCCATCTGTCTGCGGGTGAAAAGCCATGCCGAGCTTGACTTGGGTACCAAGTCCCTTCTGAAAAGACTTCCAGAAATGCGTGGTGGCTGGGTACCTCTGTCTGAGATAATGGATAATGGAACCCCATGAAGTCAGAACAACTCCTGAATATAAAGCCTAACATAATCCTCAGCTGAATCTGTAGTTTTAACTGGGAGGAAGCGTGCTGACTTAGTCATCTGATCTACTATTACCCAAATTGAATCATGCTGCCGACGAGTCCGAGGTAGACCCATAATAAAGTCCATATTTACTTCTTCCCACTTCCACATGGGTATACTAATATCCTAAGTCATACCTTTCGGTCTCTGGTGTTCTACTTTAACTTGTTAGCAGTTCGGGCATTTAGCTACAAATTCAGCAATGTCTCTCTTCATGCGGTTCCACCAGTAAATATACTGTAAATAGTGGTAAATTTTAGTAGCACCAAGGTGGATGGAGTATCTCAAGCTGTGTGCTTCATCCAGTATCTGCTGTCTCAAATCACCGACATCTGGTATACACAATCTGCCATGGTAATGGAGCACACCATCTCCCCCTTTGGAGAAAGCCTCAACTTCTTTTCTGAGAACTGCTTCCTTAAGCTTAAGAAAAATGGGATCTTTATCTTGTTTGGACTTAACTTTAACAACCAAAGAGGAATCTGACCCACTTTGCATTACTACTCCACCCTCAGCTGAGTCAACCAACTGTACCCCTAACTGAGCTAGTGAATATCCTTCGCCAATTCCTTTTTTCCCTCTTCAACATGGGCTATGCTCCACATCGATACTCTGCTCAGGGCATCCGCCACCATATTGGCTTTGCCCGGGTGATATAGCACGCTTATGTCATATTCCTTCAGGAGTTCTAACCACCTTCTTTGACGAAGATTGAGATCTTTCTTACTGAATACATACTGAAGGCTCTTGTGATCAGTGAAAACATCCACGTGATCCCCATATTGGTAGTGTCTCCATTCAACGCGAACACCACCATTGCCAACTCCAGGTTATGAATTGGATAATTCTTCTCATGAACTTTAAGCTGTCCGGAGGCATAGGCTATCACCTTTCCCTGCTGCATCAGAACGCAACTGAGTCCAACTCTGGAAGCGTCACAATATACTACCAACCCATCTGGTCCTTCTAGTAGTGTCAACACTGGAGCAGTAATGAGTCGAGTTTTTAACTCCCAAAAACTCCTCTCACATGCATCTGACCACTGAAATTTCACCTTTTTCTGAGTCAGTATAGTCAGAGGGGATGCTATAGAAGAAAAGCCTTCCACAAAGCGTAAGTAATACTCGACTAGACCCAAAAAATATCTGATTTTGGTTGGGGAGGTAGGTCTGGGCCAGTCTTTCACTGCTGCTATCTTTTGAGGGTCAACCTGAACACCATCACTTGAGATAACATGACCCAGAAAGTTCACCGACTTCAACTAGAATTTGCATTTGCTGAACTTGGCGAACAACTGGCGGTCTCTGAGTATCGAAGAACTATCCTTAGGTGATTAGCATGATCTTCCTCATTTCTGGAGTATACTAGAATGTCGTCAATAAATACAATGACGAACATATCCAAATACCGCTTGAAGACTCTATTCATCAGTCCATAAAGGTTGTAGGGGCATTTCTTAGTCTGAAGCACATAACCACAAAGTCGTAGTGACCATACCGAGTCTTGAAAGCTATTTTTTGTATGTCACACTCTCTGACTCTTAGATGATGATACCCGACCTGAGATCTATTTTGGAGAATCAGCTGGCTCCCTGAAGTTGGTCGAACAGGTCATCGATTCTGGGTAGGGGATACCTGTTCTTGACTGTGACCTTGTTCAACTAATGGTAATCGATGCACATTCTGAGGGTACCATCTTTATTTCATACGAATAACACTGGACCACCCCAGGGAGAGATGCTGAGTTTGATAAAACCCTTATTGAGAAGGTCTTTTAGCTGCTCTTTTAACTTCTTAAGTTGAGTTGGAGCCATTCTGTAAGGACGGATGGAGATGGGCTAAGCATCTGGGAAAAGGTTTATACCGAAGTCGATTTCCCGCTCAGGAGGAACTTTGGGGAACACATTAGGAAATTCACTAACAACAGGGACTGACTGGATAATTGGGGTCTCAGAGTTGGAATCTTTGACCCGAATTAGATGATAGATACATCCCTTAGAAATAAGCTTCTGGGCCTTAAGGTAGGAAATAAACCAACCCTTAGGCGCTGAACTTCTGCCCGTCCACTCTAACACTGGCTCATTAGAAAACTAAAATTTGACAACTCTAGTTCTGCAATCGACTGAGGCATAACTAGAGTGTAACCAATCCATGCCAAGGATGAGGTCAAAATTGACCATGTCTAATTCTATGAGATCAGCTGGGATGACCTTATTGAAGACTGAGACTGGATAGTTTCTATACACCCGACTGGCTCTAACTTACTCACCAACTGAGTGGAGATTAAAAACGGTTTTGAGAGGACCTATGGGCTGATATTAAACTGAATAGCTATATGTGGATTCACAAACGACAGTGTGGCTCCTGAATCTAGTAGGGCATATACATCTAGGTGGAAAAGACGTAACATACCCGTGAACACATTAGGTGAGTTCTCCTAATCCTGACAAGATGATAATGTATAAAAATGGCTTTGGCGCTGACCGCCATCTGTACCTGAAGTATTGGCTGCTGAGCTGGTTGACCTTCTGGAGCTATTGAGGTAGTGGACTGTGACCTTCCCCGTCCTGCTGACGGACACTTTTTAAGCCGATGACCAAGATGTCCACAACAAAAACAGCCCTCTCGACCCTAAAGACACTCTCCTGGGTGGTTCTTGCCACACTTAGGGCAAGATGGATACCTGTTGCTGGCACTATAACTATGGGACTGAGAGTCAGATGTTCCACCCCTCTAATCCTGGCGGGACCAAAAGGTAGGGGCGCTGGCTGAGCTGGGTGTTGGAGCCCTCTGCTGCTGCTGCTGTGGGCGGCTACTACCACCAAACCTCTGGTGGCTATAATCTAATTGTCCAGTCCTTGCCCGCTTGTTCTTCCGCTCCATGTACTTTAGTTTTTATGCCTCAATCTGCTGGGCATGAACAATAAGACTGGAGAGGTCAATATCATTAATCAGCATCACTGTTCTGCACTCTTTGAGGACCAGCATACGACACCCTTGTCTCAGATTCATGAACTCCGCTACTTTTGCCTCCCTGAGCTCTCGAAAGAAGAATATGTCTAGGAAGGCTGAAGTGAACTCCTCCCATTCCACTGGCCCTGCTCTCGCTGGTTTCCCCTCCTTCCATTCCTCGTACCAGATCTAGGCTACCCCTTTAAACTAGTAGGCAGCCAAGTTGGCACTCTCCGAGGAGCTGACACCCATAATCCGAGTGATCTTTCTAACCTCGTCCCAAACTCCTATGGGTCCTCTGCCACCTTAGATCCATGAAAATCTGGAGGGTTCATCCGAGTGAAATCCCGCACTCGGGCAGCTACTGCAGACCCGTTGTTGTTGATCGGAACCACCTGCTAGTTCACCTAGTTGGTAACCGTTTGAGCGAGCAGATGGATAGCCGCCCTGAATTCCGTAGTGGACACTAAGTCATCCTGAGGGGCTGTTGGAGCTGGTGGGGTAGGTCGGTGAGTACTACCGGCCTTCCTCTGTTACCATGTCGCGGAGGCATATTTCACTGAAACAAAACAGAGCACGAGTCAGGAGAATGATTTTGGTATTGAGTTTCAACGCACGATAAAGAGTATGAGCAAGGGGAACTTTTCGAATAACATCTCGTAGCCTCCTTGTCATAAGTGTGGCACGCTTTACACCCATGAAAGGGACTCTACTCGATGCGGCTTTCAGACATCCGAGGATACTCTTAACCTAGTTCTCTAATTCCAAGTTTGTCATGCCCCGAGTCTACACCCTGGATGGGACACGGTACTTGGAGTTACAAGTAATCCCAAGTCAACCCTCGTCTATCATACACTGGCATTCTGAGTAAACATACAAATAGCGGAAGCTTTAAAGTAAAATATAAAGCTTTTATGAGAATAAAACTGAATCATAAAGTTTAAAACATCTTAACAAAACTACAATACTGGAAAATAACAAGTCTGTGTCTGAAAGCCACTATAACTGATGAGTTGCTGGGACAAGCCCCCAGCTAACTCCAAATCTAAATAGAAGAAAGCAAAACTGAGCAAAATAATCTTCGTCCTTGAAAGATGAGGACTCACCAAAAAGGACAACTGGAGTCTTCTCAGAACAATCAGCTAACGAGGCTGTGACTGAGATCCTGTAACTGTATTATGAAACAATACAAAATAAAAGTATGCTTCAGTACTTTGAATGTAATGAATAAGTGAGAGTAAGCATAACACAATGGAATAAATAATTGTACTGAACAGGCATGCACTGACCAACTGAAACTGCTGAAGCTGAAATAACTGTAATAAACTGAGGTGGTCTAAGTGACCCTGTCTGATGGTCAAAGGTGTGCTTTGAATCTGATATACTGGTCTATAAGACTATACTAAACTCATAACTATACTGAGCAGTCTAAAACTATTCTAAACTGAGCTAAGCTGAGATTGCGCTGATGGGCTAAATCGATACTGAGCTGAAGTAAGCTAAACTGAGACTGAATTGACTAGTGGGAGAGTCTATAACTGACATATAACCATGTGAGCTAGACGTGGAGTTCGATATATACACCCCATTAGTAGGACCTAATATACCTTGCAGGGTATAGAGGCATGAACTGGGTGATCACAAGAGTCTGGGGCCATGAGGCCAATAAAATAGTAACCTACGGTGGCAACATAGTTATGGGAATCTGGGTGCGCTGGAACCCCGGTCCTCTCGGTGCTAAGTCCTACTCCTACTGGATAGTCCTAGACTAAATACTAAGCCGATAGATCAAAACTGGGGCCCAAGACTAGTCAGGAACACCTCTAAAAGTACCCTGAGAGTCTTATCGGACCAGATTCTGGAACTAGGTTCTAAGACCGGTTAGAGCTGCTTATCTGGAAGCATCGTAACCGTCTAAGAACAAGCTGTAATCTGTAATTGGGGTCCTAAGGCTGGTCAGAGCTACTTATCGAAAAGTGTCATAACCTCCTAGTGAATCATTAGAACTGAGTTCTAAGTCTGATTCTGATAACTGGGAGGTCTACTGACAGCTCGGGAATTTCTATAGTCAAACTGATCAGTTGACATTTTTGACTGACATTGAGTATTCTAATATTTTTAAATGAACTGTATTAACATCAATCTAACTAAATTTTTAGCACCAACTGACAATATAGGAATCCTCAACACTGAAGGAATTAAGCAAATTTCACTGTGTAATCACTATTGCATGCTTCTAGATTTTCTACGTTCAAGGTCTAGGGATAAATTTCACTTTACAAGAACAAACATCATTTCAGTCACAAGCTAGGGGAAAATATCTATAATTAACATAAAGTAATATTCCACGTGAATTAACGAAGTATGACTAACAAATTCCTAAAATTCGATTGTTTTAGGGCTAGATAGAGAGAAATTCTGGGGACCCAAGGGAAGAACTATTCCCTTGTTGAATTCCCACATAGCTGGCTAGAATTCCCCTGAAGAAAGGAGCTTGAATGGCTGCAATTGATGAAGAACCCTAGACCCTACTTGAGAGCTTTGGGAGAAAACTTACGAAATTTTTGAGAAGATTTGAGTGGGAATGAGAGGGGGAACCATTTAGCGCCTCTAAATTCCCTTAAAATATACCAAAAGACGTAGTTTATAGTCTAAGAGGTTAGAAAATTACTGAAACACCCTTAGAAAATTCATAGGAAAACGGACTGTTAGGCCCCCATGAGGGACCTAACGGGTCGTGCCCAGTGACCACGACTCGTGGTCACAATCGTGAGGTACACTGCTAAAATCCCAAATCGGTCACCACGAGGGAAACCACGACTCATCTGTTCCCTATGGCTCGTGGTGACCCACCCATCGCCAACACTGCCTAAAGTATCCTGGAGTCACCACGGGTGACACCATGACTAGTGGTGTCCCAAATGAGTCGCGGTGAGGACCCATTGAGTTCATTGCCTGACCTTTCCAAATCCCAATCAAACACTGACCATGGGTCACCCCACGACTCGTGTTCACACCCGTGGTCATCCCCATTTCCAAAATTTTCATCAAGTTCCAAGTCTTCACCACGAGTCACTTAACGACTCGTGGTCACCCCCACGGGTCACAGGAAAACTCGTTCAGTGACCTGATGCAGAGTTTTTCAATTTTCTCCGTTTTAACTCCTAGGGCTAGTCTTTGAGTTTCTGGGGGCATTACACTATCGCTCCAGTAAACCCAACCTCATCTAGATCAATGTTCTCTCCATAGAGATAATCTCTCTTGGACTACTGATTTTGTTGGGCATGTTCAACCCTTTGTAGGGCTTCTGCTCACTGTTCTTTCATTAGTCCTCCCATAGGGGAAGGTTGAATGGTTTGATTTGGTCTGCCATGTCTTGTGAGGACTCAAGAACAAACAAGTAAGATTGTAAATCATTAAATAAGGACTACAAAAAGAATTTAAACACCAATTAATTATTTCAACACCATATTCCCTGACAAAAGCGCTAAAATTTGATCACACCCAAATTACACCTCGCTATAAAGTATAAAGCGGTCGCTGCCAAATATAGTATCCCAACTAAGTTAGGCTCAATCCCACAAGGAATAGGGAAGAAATAATATGTTAATGATGAGTAAATCAACCAATAGTCAATATTTTGAAAGAGGGGTTGCAAATAAAAGAAAAAAGTATTTCTAAACAATGATTAAGTTGTTATCAAATTAATGAGACAAAAGTAGAATTGTGATCCCGATATTTCATAGCGTAGTAGGCATATTTTATTAGTGATCTATCCAGGTGAATTTTGTTTAAGACTGATGATTAAGTTCATCTAATGTCTCTCGACATACATAGAAGAATTTCACCTAAATCCTCTCGGACTTTAGGTGTGTATATTTTGTCCTCACCATAAGTCTTGGATTAACTATCGTTGGTTAGAGCTCAAGTTAATTATATGAGGGTTAGTAGCCTCAAATTTCCATTGTTATTCTCTTTTCCTAACTTCAACCTCTTTGGTCGAGCATGTTGATGGTACATGCACGTTTCAACCTTTGCAACCACTAAAATTCATTAATATGAAGAGAATAACAATCCACTCAATTCACCATTCAAGAATCACTATTTTATTTTGCCTACTTCCAGTAATTCATCATGGTTCTCACAACCCTAACTCAAGAGATTTAGTCGCTCATGTTTAAGAAAACAATGACATAAAATTTATAAGAAGTCATAAAGAAATACTTAAAATGGTATGAAATTGTTTAACAAATCTCCAAAGCTACGTAGAGTCACAAGAACTTGATGAATTCTCCAACAAATATTCGACTAATTAATTACACAAATTCGTAAAATTTGAATTGTGCAAGAATTGATGGCACTAAACTCCATAATATTTTTTGTAGTTGGAATTCAACTTGGATGCAGACATACTAAGAGGGAGTGTGTGTGTGTGTGTGTGTGTGTGTGTGTGTATATATATATATATATATATTGAATTAAGTCTTCATTGATTAAGTCTTCATTGTTCCTTCTTGTAACACCCCAAAAGTTTCTAAGATCTGACTTGAGGAGCGAAACGAAAAAAATAGAAAAATCTGCACCAGGTCACAGAACAACTCGTCAGGTGACCCGTTAAGTCACATGATGGATCGTTGAGTGACCCGTTAAGTGTGTAGTGGTAGAAAAATTTTGATTTCCAGTGTGCTTAATGGATTGAGAAATGAGTCATTAAATCCCGTGGCAACCCGTTAAGTTACTCATTGAGTGAGAAAGATCAGAGAATGGAGAAGTGGTTGCTAGTGGTAATGGGTCAGGGAATGAACCATCAAGTCTCCCAATGGATCATCCAGTCCCACGCTGGGTCTAATAGTGTGATTTTTTCCCTGTTGGGTTATTACGGTTTTTTAGGGGTTTTAGTCATCCTAAACCCTCATTCTACCCCTAACACCCTTAATTGAAGATCAAATCCCCTCAAGAGAAGCTAGGGTTCTTCATTCCTCAATTCCCTTTTGGGTTTCTAATCATGTTGAGAATTCTTCAAGCCCAGGTATGTAGGGTTAAGAATAGGGAAAATTCTTCCACCCTCATGCCCAATTTCACCCCAATTCTATGATTTCAAGTCTCCAAGCATGTCAAATTGAATTCTAGGGTTTTTACCCAATTTTCATGAAATCTTCCATGTTTTTTTATGAGTTTTATACATTCATGTTTTAATGGATGTTCCATGACTATTAGAGAAATTTAAACCTCAAATAATTATTAATTCGTGATTTCAAGTTAATGAAGATTATGTATGCATGATTTATGAATTTCAAGCTTATGAGTCTATGATTTCAAGTATGATGAATTACTAGTATGCATGAATGTTATGAATCCTTAACTTATGATTCCTTGATTTTGAAGTATGAAGTTTATTTCAAGTATGTATGATTTCATGATTTGGGCAAACCCATATAAAGTCAAGTATGTTTTATCATGATTTTAGCAAAGGCTTATACGATTAGTTATGAAAGAATGTGTAGAGTTAGGACTCCAAAGTAAATGATTCAACTTATGTTTTAAGAATATGACTATGAGAAATATGCATGTTTTGGGAGTAGTGTGTAGCATCGAGTAGGACAGGGATTTCGAGGACCCCGATCTCTAAACTACGCACCAACGTAAGATATATTCTTATTTGAGACCTCTCAAGAGTGTGTTTTACCTGCACCCTCGCACACCTGTGATATCATACCTTATTTGTCATTTGACATGGCAAGGCTTAGGATGGCTCTCCTCCATGTGGGCAAGACGTGGGATCATCATATACTCATACGTGATATTTGTCGGTAAGGACAAGTCTCCTATTGTTCCTCATATTTTCAGATACTCATGTTCATATCTTATGATATTATCTCTTATAACATGTTTGATCGATTGATCAGTTTATGAGTTTTCACTTATGTTTCAAGTATAGTACGCTATATGATTTCTACTTTTTAACCTTGGATCATTATGTTTATTATGATGAATAGCTTATAAGTATGTCTATTTCAGATATATGGCTTTTAGCATATAGCCCTTACTCTCATAATCCATCTTGATTTACATGCATAATTTCATATTATCATTTTACTAGCATGTTTTACTTTCTCTACATACTTAGTACATGCAAAGTAGTGACTGCATACTCTATGCTATATCATCGCATGATATAGGTTCCGGTGATCCGTGTTAGTCTCGCTAATAATTTGCTCTCGATCAGTCCAGCTCTATTCCCGCTTGGGTGAGTCCTCATTCTTCGAGGACCTTATTAGCTTTATATTTTTATAATGTCTTTTGGTTTCAGACTTAGTGAGCTAGTTCGGGATGTTGTCCCATCAACTCTTCGTAATAGTAGAGGCTTTTTAGACAATCAAGTATAGATTGTTCAGCATTGTTGATTTTTATTTACTATTTTATCCTTATGATACACAAACTTTCGCTTATATCATGCTCATTCCTTATTTCCGTTTAGTAAGGCTCTTATCATGCTATGTATGTACCATGGGTTAGCTTGAAGCCATTCGTGGTTCTAGGCCCCGTGTATCAGTCCGAGGTCTCAATTTGGGTCGTGACAAACTTGGTATTAGAGCCAAGGTTTAGGTGTGTTTTTTCCATGGGTGTGAAGCGCGCCACACTTATGGGGAAGATGCTATGAGACGTTTTAGGAAATTTTCCTTCTTTTATGTTCTAAGACGTGCGATGAAGTACCTCTCCATTCCTCTAACTCATGCTGTATGCATTTGCAGAAATATGCCTCCACGCCGAGCCAATGGTAGAAGAAATAGCAATGAAAATGGCAATGGAGATGGGCACCAACCAGCCCCACTAGCTCCAGCAAATCCCTTGCCCGAGCTGGTTGGTCATGCCGTGTTCAGGGCTGCTTTTCAGATGTTGGCTCAGGATATGAAAACCCAGGTCAACCAACAGACTGTGGCTCATGTCCACTAGAATAGGAATGCAGTAGCAACGAGAGTACGAGACTTTCTCAGGATGAACCCACCTGAGTTTATGGGGTTAAAGGTGGATGGGGTCCCACATGAGTTCATAGAGGAGGTTCAGAAGATCACCTAGATTATGGGGGTGATGGGAGAGGAGAGTGCATACTTTGCCTCTTATCAGCTGAAGGGAGTTGCACATATATGGTTCCATCAGTGGAAGGAGAGCAGGGGAATTGGCGCGGTTCCCATTGGGCGGGATGAGTTTGTTACCGCTTTCTTAGATAGATTTTTCCTCGGGAGTTGAGGGAGGAAAAGGCAATTGAGCTCATCAATATAAAGCAGAACAACATGACTTTCCAGGAGTATGCCTTGGAGTTTACCCAGTTATCCAAGTATGCACCGGAGATGGTGGCTGATCCGAGGGCTCATATGAGCAAGTTCATGAATGGAGTGGCAGATTCATTGATCAACAAGGAGTACCGGACCACAACGTTGATCAATGATATATTCTCCCAGCTAATCATATATGCCCAACAGATAGAGGCGGAGCAAATAAAGGAGAAGGAGAAAGAGGCCAAGAGGGCCAGGATAGGGAGTCATGGGAACTTTTAGTAGAGATCCGATGGTGGGCATCGCCCTCAGTTCCACCAAAGGTCGTCAGCCCCAGCTCCCTCATCAGCCAACATTCCATACAGACCTCAAGAAGATCAGAAAGGAAGAGCATCAGGCTCTAGGGGTCAGAGGAGCATGTCAGGGGAGCATACTTTTCTATCTTGTAGGAAGTGTGGTAGGAAGCACCCTGGCGAGTGCTTGATTGGTGCTGATGGTTGTTTCAGGTATGGCAAAGCCTAGACATATTCTTAGAGATTGTCCTATAGCTAGGCAGGTCGATAGTAGAGGTCGTGCCCCAACTAACACTTCAGCAGCTCCAGCAGCTCGCCCATCTCAGCAGGGCACCTCTTCTAGTGCGGGTGGCAGACAACTCCAAAATAGGTTCTATGCATTATTATCTTGACTGGAGCATGAGATCTCTCCCAATGTGGTCTCTGGTATGTTATGAGTATTTCATATTGATGTTTAGGGATTGCTAGATCCAAGAACTACATTATCTTTTGTGACTCCTTATGTTGTTATTAATTTCAGAGTCAGTCCCAAAATCCTGTCAAAACCCTTTTCAGTCTCTACTCCCGTCGGTGAGTTAGTTTTAGCTCGACGGGTATACGGAAACTGCCCTATCACAATTCTTCAGAAAGTCACCTCAGCCAACTTAGTGGAGTTAAATATGACCGATTTTGATGTTATCTTTGGTATGGATTGGTTACATACTTGTTATGCTTCAGTCAATTATAGAACTAATTTGATAGAGTTCTGGTTTTCGGATGAACCAGTCCTAGAGTGGAAGGGTAGTAGAGTTGTGCCTGTAGGTTTCTTTGTTTCCTACCTCAAGGCAGGAAGATGATCTCCAAGGGTTGTGTGTACCATCTAGTTCGGGTCAAGGATTCGATGTCCCATACACCGATTCTTCAGTCAGTTCCAATTGTATGTGAGTATCCAGAGGTGTTTTCAGACGATCTACTAGGAGTCCCTCTCAAATGAGAGATCAACTTTGGTATCGACCTTCTCCCTGATATGCAACCCATATCTATTCCTCCTTATAGAATGGCACCGGCCGAGCTAAAGGAGTTGAAAGAGCAGTTGAAGGATCTCCTAAATAAAGGTTTCATCAGGCCTAGTAATTCCCCATGGGGTGCTTCAGTTCTCTTTGTTTGAAAGAAAGATGGTTCCTTTAGAATATGCATTGACTATCGACAGTTGAACAAGGTCACAATCAATAATAAGTATCCCCTCCCCAGGATTGACGACCTATTTGACCAGCTTCAAGGTGCTAAATGCCTTTCTAAGATAGATCTCAGATTCAGATATCATCAGCTAAGGTTAGGGAGAGTGACATTCCGAAGACAACCATCAAGACTCGATATGGTCACTATGAGTTAGTAGTTATGTATTTTGGACTAATGAATGCTCCTTCAGCTTTTATGAACTTGATGAAAAGGGTGTTCAAGTAGTATTCGGATATGTTTGTGATTGTCTTCATAGACGACATTCTCATATACTCTTGGAGCAAGGAGGAGCATGTCTCTCATTTGAGGATTGTGGCTACAGACTCTCAAGAATCGCCAGTTGTTTTCTAAATTCAGCAAGTGTGAGTTTTGGTTGGATTCAATAGCATTTTTATGCCATGTGGTGTCAAGTGAGGGTGTGTAAGTGGACTCTCAAAAGATAGAAGTTGTGAAAAATTGGCCTAGACCAGTTAGTCCTTTGGATATCATGAGTTTCTTGGGTTTAGCTGGCTATTACAGGAGGTTTGTTGAAGGATTATATCCATTGCAGCACCATTGACTAAGTTGACCGGGAAGAGAGTCAAATTTTAGTGGTCAGATGCTTGTGACAAGAGTTTTCAGGAGTTAAAGACTCAACTCACTTTAGCCCCAATATTGACCCTACCTGAGGGTACGGATTGATTCGTAGTGTATTGTGATGCCTCTAGGATTGGTCTTGGGTGTGTGTTAATGCAGTATGACTACGTATGCCTTTCTAAGATAGATCTCAGATTCAGATATCACCAGCTCAGAGTTAGGGAGAGTGACATTCCAAAGACAGCTATTAGGTCATTAAGGGTGTTTTCGTAATTCTTAAGTTTCTAACTCCTGAACTAAGTCATTTTATGCATTATAAAGGGTGTTTTTAGGGGTTTTAATCATCTTAAACCCTCATTCTACTCCTAACACTCCTAAGTGAAGATCAAATCCCCTCAAGAGAAGCTGGGGTTCTTCATYAAATCTTCCTCAATTCCCTTTGGRTTTCTAATCATGTTGAGAATTCTTCAARCCCRGGTATGTAGGGTTATTARTGGGGGAAAATCTTCCACCYTCATGMCCAATTTCACCCCAATTCTATGATTGCAAGTCTCCAAGCATGTCAAATTGAATTCTAGGGTTTTAAAYCAATTTTCATGAAATCTRCCATGCATTTTCTATGSGTTTAATACCTTCATGTTTTGAWTGATGTTCCATGACTATTAATGCAAATTTAACCTTAATTTACTTATTAATCCATGATTTAATTTTTATGAAGATTATGCCCTATTATGCATTATAAATTTCAAGATTATGAGTCTATGATTTTAAGTATGATGAATTATCTAGTATGCATGAATGCTATGAATCCTTAACTTATGATTCCATGATTTTGAATTATGAAGTTTATTTCAAGTATGTATGATTTTATGATTTGGGAAAGCCCATGTAAAGTCAAGTATGCTTTATCATGTTTTTAGCCGAGGTTTATACGATCAGTTTTGAAAGAATGTTTGGAGTCAAGACTCCTAAATAAATGATTCAAGTTATGTTTTGGGAATATGATTATGATAAATATGCATGTTTGGGAGTAATGTATAGGACCAACTAGGCCAAGAATTTCGAGGACCCCGGTCTCTAAACTACGCGCCAACGTAGGATATATTCTTATTTGGGACTTCTCAAGATAGTGTTTCTCCCTCCCGAGAGAACACTCATGATATAATACCCTATTCATCCTTTGCCCTGGCAAGGCTTGGATGGCTCTCCTCTACGTGGCCAAGATGTGGGATCATCATGTGCTCATATGTGATGGTTTTCGGTTAGAATAAGTCTCCCATTATTCCTCATTATTTCATGTACTCATGTTCATGTCTTATGACATATTTGACCCATTGATCAGTTTATGAGTTTTCACTTATGTTTTCAAGTACAATATGCTATATGATTTCTACTTTTAAACCTTGGATCATTATGTTAAGATTATGATGAATAGCTTACAAGTACCTATATTTCGGATATATGGCTTTTAGCATATAACCCTTATTCTCATGATCTATCTTGATTTACATGCATGATTTCATATTATCATTTTACTAGCATGTTTTAATTTCTCAAAATATTTAGTACATTCAAAGTATTGACCACATATTCTATGCTATATTGTCTCATGATATAGGTTCGGACGATCCATCTTAGTGTCGCTGATAGTTCGCTCCCCGATAGGCTCCAAGTCGACCCATGACATTATCATAGCATACACTTAACATGAAAAACATCTAACATCATGAACAAGCAGAAGAAATACAAGAATCTAATATGAACCATAAAGACAATTTAACCATACTTAGATATAACACTGAATCTATCTAAACATGTATGAAAGCCTTCTATTAAACTGATGAGTTGCTGGGACAAGCCCCCAGCTAACTCCTAAAGTCTGGAAACTGAAACCATAAGAAAATATGAACATAATGACCCTTATGCTGAATAGGGATGAAGCGTATCTAACCGCGAGACTGAGTCTGGAAACCTGAATCTATATCATGAAATGATATAGCACAAAAAGGCGTGCTGTCAGTACTTAGAATGTACTGAGCATGCGGGATAACATAAAAAAATTAAATAAACAAATATATGATAAGGATTTAACTAAATACATTAACAAGTTGCTTCAACATGTTATTGCACATACTCTATGATTCACATATACAAATATATATGGAACTTCTCTTTGAATCTCATTATATAACATCTTAGAACTCATGCATTAGGGTCAAGTTCTGAACATTTAATAAGTGTCGAATCTGAAATTAGTATCACATACTGTACTAAATCATTATTGATAACTGAGACTGATCATCATCTTATTAAGCCATTATAATTTGAAAGCTGGGTCATGCAAGACCGAATCATATTAATATCATCTTTAAGGGAGTCTCTCTTTACTATGGAGGATCCCAGCTGTACTACGGAGTCACTCTCTACTATGGAGGATCCCGACTGATTCTAGGGAGTCACTCTCTACTATTGAGGATCCCGACTGATGCTAGGGAGTCACTCTCTTCTAATGAGGAGTTCGACTGATGCTGGGAGTCACTCTCTACTATTGAGGATCCCGAATGATGCTAGGGAGTCACTCTCTACTATTTAGGATCCCAACTGATGTTAGGGAGTCACTCTTTACTATTGAGGATCCCGACCGATACTAGGGAGTCACTCTTTACTATTGAGGATCCCGACTGTTACTAGAATTTGAGAGGTACTGGTCTGACATTATACATACATATATATCTGGTCTATACTATAGCAGCTAATCATAAACATGCACGTACCCTACTTTCTGCATACACCCTTTATTTCGGATGGATCGGGGCTACTTTCTACTAACAAGAAGCCCAACATTTAGAAATTATTATTCGCGTGCTTTATCATCGTAACTTGTATCATCATGGAACCATACTAGAGTTTCTTCATAGGTCTAACATTATTGGTCATCCTTAGATTCACATCATGCATACTACTTTTTCATCATCAAAGTCCAGTTTCATATTAGTCAGCATGTATCATAGAGACATTCATGACCCATATATTCAATTCATACTTCAACATGCATACATTGATTCATATAATCTAGATTTACAGGAAGTTACGTGCTTACTCATATCTCAACATATACAACGAAATCATGTGAGAAACGTACATCTTCATTTCATAAGACTCATTTCAAGATATATTCCAATTCATGAGAGGAATGCATTAGATAAGCCATTATGATAAAATTACTTCTTACCCAATTAATTCCATCAAGACGTGCCTATTTTACTTTCAATTATTCAAGTCCATGACCTCTAATTTAATCTCATCACATCTATCATTGACATATTCAGTTTCTCATGGGTAATCATATAATCGTCATATATTGAACATGGATGCAAGGACCTTGTGATAATTGAATGAACAATGACAAAACCTTATTTAAAACTCTAATCATTCATGAAGAATTTTCATACTTTTCATCACCCAACACATAATTCAAGATAACCTAATCATTTTATGTCGTACTTATCTCATAGTCACAACGGATCTTGAAATTTAAAGAGTTGTAGGAGGATTCACCATTAATTTAAAACCCTAGTTCGTGCATCTTCTAGAATAGTAGAAATTGGGCATTTTAAATGAAAACATTTTGGGGCACAAGGATGAAAGAGTATCCTTGTTGAAACGCCCGCATACTTGGCAGAAGAACCCTGCTCGAAATCTTCCTTTAAGCTTGATGAACACCTTGGTGAAGTTCTTGAATCTTGAGAGGAGAGGAAGAAGAAGAACTTGAGAGATAACTTGAGAGAATGAGGGTTTAGGCTTGTAGAAACCCTTAAAAATGTCCCAAACAATACACAAAATGATGTAGTTTAAAAATTAAAAGCATAGGAGTTTGCAAAAATGCCCCTGAAGAAAACTAGAAATTTCCCCGAATCTGGAGTCACGACTCACGTAACGAGTCGTCGTCCCATCCAACGACTCGTAATCTGGACCGTTAAGCACACTGGAAAATTCACATAGTTACTCCACCCAACGACTCGTTAGACCCATTTTTCAAGTGCACTGGAAAACTACTTCACAACTTCAACTCTTCTCAATTAACGACGGACATGACGAGTTGTTCCCATACTTAATGACTCGTCACATCCTTGCGTCAGCTACACTGACTTCTCACTTGATTCATTACCCAACGACCAACCTAACGAATCATTGCCAGGCAAGACGACTCGTCGGGTCGTCTATGGCCACTGGGCTTGCCATCCCCTCCTTACGATTCATCACGGGTCAAACCACGACCCGTCAGGTCTCCTAACAAGTCATTCCCTGACTCGTTCTTAGGCAAATTTCTGTTGACTTTTCTGCTGAGCTTCTTCTAACTCCGAGGTCTAATCTCTAGGATTTTCAGGGTGTTACAATATCTCCCCCTTGGGAACATTCATCCCCCAATGTTGGTTGACATACTGAAAAGATAGAGATGCAACCGATATTCAAATACCAATCAATCACAGCTAAACATCAATGGAGTACCTGACTCCGAACCAACCCTAGGCTCCAAATCTGAATATCCACATCTAACATGCATACCATGGCACAAGGGAAACCAAAGAACATGAGACCAACATAGAACTAAACAGAACACTTCAAAGAAAATCCTTTCCCCTTTTTACCTGGCACAGAACTGATACAGACTGATCCTTCGCTCTCAATTTGCTCCTCAATACTAAGCTAGGATTCACAATATCTAATCTGACTGAGGGTAAGGATTTATAAGCACGAGTCATTCCTGACATCCGGAACTGAGCACATACATGAGATAGTACGTCTCTACTGAGTTAATAAACAACTTCTAAAGACTGAGTTCGAGCTAACTACACTTGGAAATATAAATTAATACACATAACTGATTCACAACATTAAAACGAGCATAAAGAACTCATAGAGCAAAACTGGCATCACTGTCTGATGCGGTTACCTCTAAACATTGAGAATCTGCATATATGTATGTACATCGCTTTAACTTCAACCGAACACAAGGGAATTTATCTGAACCTTGAGGAGATCGATATAGTGCAACTGCTAAGGTTGAAACTTCTTTATGAGCATTCTCAAGGTCTGACTTACTACGCATACTCACTATCTACCCCTTAGCTTAAAGTCATCATTCTAAGACTCCCGAATCTTCCTTAAGGTAAGGTCAATTTACAACCTCCTAGTTTCTCTTCCACTGCTAGCCTTCACTACAAGCCTCACATTACCCATCGACAACCTCTTATTGCAATTACAACAGGGCTTCTTATTCAATACTAGGCTGATATGATATAAGGGATAATACAAAATTTACAACATACCTGTGGCCACTATTGGCGACTTGCCTTTATCCTAGTGTGTTGTTCTGGCATGGGAGTGGTTTTGACGACGTCTGCCATCTGGGCTAGATACAAGGGGCCACTAAGATATGGTCAAGGACCTACTCTTGCCTCGCTTTGCCGTTACGCAATCCCGGTGCTTATGGCCCGATTGGCCGCATAAAAAACAAACATCCAACCCAGCTATAAACTCTCCCAAGTGGTGCTTCCCACAGCTGACACACATGGGATACGTGATCCCTTTACTCTAGGTCTGTATGGAGCACTGACTGTTGAAAATGTTGGGGCCGCTGACCTTTGCTGAGAAAATTGGCAGTTTCCACCACTCGTCCTTAGCGAGGAGGACTCTGAGTTTCCTCTCCTGGCCCTCTTGGCCTCTCTCTCCTTTTCCTTTACTTGTTCCACCTCCATTTGTTGTGCAAATATCACCAACCGTGAGAAGTCTATATCCCTGTGCAACATGGAAGTCCTGCACTCTTTAATCAGGGAGTCTGACACTCCATTGACGAACCTTCTCACTCGGGCACTCTAGTCTGCTACCATCTCCGGGGCATACTTGGATAACCGAGTAAATTCCAATGCGTACTCTTGTACTTTCATGTCATTCTGTTTCAGGTTGATGAATTCCGTTGCCTTAGCCTCTCTTAACTCTCTAGGGAAAAACCTATCCAGGAACGCGGTCTTAAATTCATCCCAACTCATGGGGCCTGCTCTAACCCCTCAATTGTCCCTCCACTGGCAAAACTAAATGTAAGAAACTCCTTTTAGCTGGTATGAGGCTAAGTCCGAGCTTTCAATTCCCGTCATCCCCATGATGTGGGTGATCTTTTGAATCTCTTCCAAGAACTCAAATGGGTCCTCTTCTACCTTTGACCCCAAAATCTCGGGTGGATTCATTCAAAGAAAATCTCACACTTGTCGCCGCTACATTTCCATTCTGGGAATACGGGTCATTGCTTGCTAATTAATCTGGGCAGTTACAACCTGTGCTAACATATTAAGAGTTGCTCGAAACTCGGCATGGGTAACATGGTCGTCCCTCGGGTTCCCCGGGGTTGGTGGTTCCTGCTAGCGATCATTACCATGTCTCCTTCCATTTGATCGTCTAGGAGGCATTATCTGCGAGTGCGTAAAGCACGAGTCATAGGGAGGAACTGTTTAGAGCTTCATACATTACGCATGATAAGAATCATGAAGAAAGGGAACATTCCTAAAATGTCTCGTAGCCTCCTCGTCATAAGTGTGGCGCGCTTCACACCCATGAAGAAGACTCTACTTAACGCGGCTTTCAGACACCCCAGGACACTCTAAACCTTTGCTCTGATACCAAGTTTGTCACGACCTGAGTTCACACCCTAGCTGTAACACGGGACAAGGAACCCCGATAGGCTCCAAGTCGACCCATGGCATTATCATAGCATACACTTAACATGGAAAACATCTAACATCATGAACAAGCAGAAGAAATACAAGAATCTAATATGAACCATAAAGACAATTTAACCATACTTAGATACAACACCGAATCTATCTAAACATGTCTGAAAGCCTTCTATTAAACTGATGAGTTGCTGGGACAAGCCCCCAGCTAACTCCTAAAGTCTGGAAACTGAAACCATAAGAAAATATGAACATAATGACCCTTATGCTGAATAGGGATGAAGCGTATCTAACCGCGAGACTGAGTCTGGAAACCTGAATCTATATCATGAAATGATATAGCACAAAAAAGCGTGATGTCAGTACTTGGAATGTATTGAGCATGCGGGATAACATAAAAAAATTAAATAAACAAATATACAATAAAGATTTAACTAAATAGATTAACATAACTACTTCAACATGTTATTTCACATACTCTATGATTCACATATATAGATATATACATGGAACTTCTCTTTGAATCTCATTATATAACATCTTAGAACTCATGCATAAGGGCCAAGTTCTGAACATTTAATAAGTGGCAAATCTGAAATTAGTATCACATACTGTACTGAATCATTACTGATAACTGAGACTGATCATCATCTTATGAAGCCATTATAATCTAAAAGTTGGGTCATGCAAGACCGAATCATACTGATATCATCTTTAAGGGAGTCTCTCTCTACTATGGAGGATCCCAGCTGTACTAGAGAGTCACTCTATACTATGAAGGATCCCGACTGATTCTAGGGAGTCACTCTCTACTATTAAGGATCCCCACTAATGCTAGGGAGTCACTCTCTACTATTGAGGATCCCGACT
>JACEIK010003655.1:137130-149929 GCA_018107945.1 Datura stramonium | reverse complement strand
ATAGAGCCAACCAGGCACCAGATGTGCTTAGGCTCAGGGGTCTAGCAGTTCAGGTCCTAGTAGGGCACCAGGTGCCAGTCATACCCCCCCAAGGCGGGGCGTGACAACTACTCTACAATGACACTGACTCCTAAAAATATTTTTAAATTACCCGATTCAAAGGATTCCCCTTTGGAAAAGAACTGAGGCCATAAGTAAAACTGAAGGTTATGTGAGATATGTCAATTTTCAAAAAATTTCAAACAAAGGTCAATAGACATGCTCACCCTTGACCAACAAATTATACTCTAAAATTAAACAAAAAGATTAAACTAAAAACTAACACTCAAAACTGAAGACAAACAAAGTATCCAACATCCCAAGTCATCACAAGTCATGAGCATCATACTAGCTATTATAGACCAAGACCTAACAAATCATAGATCTACTATGGGGAGTGATACTATGCTACAGCCTACTACAAATATAGAAATGAAAGAACAAAGAGGAACCTTTCAAACCACACTTAAATAGTGCACTGTCCCCAGTGCACACACAATCATATCCAAAAATGTAGGGTAAAAGCAACTTCCTGGACACTAAACGTCATCATCGCCATCAACCTGCATGGCGCCTATAGTAGCATCATCATCCTCCTCATTATTATCTAGATCATCAACACCACCTATTAGCATTGTGGCCTCATCATCATCAAACGGCTCCTCAAAACCAGGTCCCACTCTACGCATCTGCATAGAACTCTCCATTAGTGGGTATTTATCCTTGAGGGCTACCATCTCCTCGTCTATGGTCGGTTGTCCTCCTATCCTCAACTGCAAGTCAAGCATCCCAAATATACGACCTTTCCAGCTTTCATCACAAGCCTGACGATCAAATGTATTGAGGCTTTGAGTTGTGGAAGTGATGGTCTCCTTCACTTCTGTAATATCAATCATCTTCCCTGCCAGGTGCCCTGTTAGAGGTAGGTGAAGATATGCCTCTTCCCCCTCAATGCCTGCCTCTCGCAATTACTGGGACAAGAGACTCTTATAGAAGTATTTCCACCTGCAGTTGTCCTGTGATCTCCTCATATTGTCCCAGAGCACCGCACCAAAGTTAATTGGTATCCCCTTCATACGCATGTACACCAGCACAACCCACTCTCTTGTGATTTTTTTTCATGTGAGTCCCCGGAGAAACACGACACAAACTATCTTTACCCAAACTTTCTCCTCCATTTTTAAGTAGGAGAACGCAAGTGTGGATTGAATGCCCTCATGTTCCCTAGTCCATCTGGCATATGAGTGCTCACTATAGAGAGTGTGATGAAAGTCACGATAAGGAGGCCTCTCAAACAAGATAAAGTACCCTAAAGGGTCTACTGTAGGTGTTCCAAGAAAAGCATTGAACCTTTTGTAAGTGAACCGCATGACCAGACCCCTTATCTTCACTTTGGTGCTATCTCCAAATGATGTGTCCCAGTTTGCATAGAACTCCCTCACTAAGGTGAGGTTGCACTCCTCCGACTTAGAAAATATTAATCCAACTCCCAACTCATGGAGCTTGCCCTAATAGTAGGGAACTCAAACGCCAGGCGGCCCTCATCAATCCAATTTTCAGAAGCATAGTTAGCCTCCTTCTGTGTGTTGAACCAATTAAGCCCATGAGGCTCTATGGCTTGTGCTCCAAATCGTATAGCAGGGCCATCCTTTGCTGCTTTTCGGTGCCATGATACCTGTCAAGAACAAATCAAGAACTACAAAAGATTAGTCCGTGAATAATAAAGCTAACTAATTAAGTGTTGAAGGTGCAAAATTGACCCTACACTTAATTCGCTAGCATAGTGATGAGACTTTGTCCAATGGGGTACTCAATACTTCTACCATCACCATCCAACCTCACAATAATAAGTCATTCACCAACTCTAACTACAGTCAAGTTCATGGATTCGTCAACTCTCCTCTCATATTTATCTTTTCAAGATTGCCTCAATTGGCCATCCCTCTCACTTTCCCTCCTTCAATTCTTAATCAAGTAATTCATACATGGAGGTAGAATTATTTAACTCATTCAACAACCCAACAAATAATTTACTATCATCCATAATGAACTAACATGAATTTCAACAACTCAAGACTTATTCACATTCAAGAATTCAATACTCATGTACTTTCTCCCTCTATAATTAATGTATTTATCCACCAAATTCATGAATTCAATTCACCATCCCCATAACTTTAGATCATGATATTCAACCAAAAATAAGTTAACCCAACAATGATACATATTATCAAGGAATAATTTAAGACATTAAAGCTCATGAAACCAACAAAGTAAAATTTAAGCTTTTTCACCAACAATAGTGATTTGGGTCTTTAATCTTGGGGAAAAAGGGTGTGGAACATACTTTTATTTGCCTAGAGAAGAGATAATAAAGATACTTACTTGAGTTGAAAAGAGGAGCTTCACCAAATCTTGGAGAAGACAACAATGGAACGGAGAGGGGAGGGGAGTTACGGGTTTAAGAGAGGGAGGAGAGAGAATTTTTTCCTTTTTTGTTATTCAAATTTTTTAAGGAAAAGGATGAGTGGGAATTTAAATAATGGTTTTGAGCTTGGGTTTTTGTTAATTTTAGGGTCTTTGGGTCAACATTGACCCCATTTTGACCAAAACATTTTCAGCCAAGAAGCACCTGGCGCACCGCTCCCTCTTTCTCACCATAGACCCAAAAAAAAATTCGTCAGGGACTGGGGGTTGGCTCGGCACGCCAAACATAGAACCACCTGTCATATTTTTTATTTTAGAGTTCAACACCTGGCGCCTCATTCTAGGTATCTCATCATAGATTTAACCTTTTTTCAGCTCATTTTCCCAGCTCTTTCTGCCTCTAAAGCTATGTTCGTCTCTACAAAACAAAGAAAAATGTAAAAAGATTAAAACGATGGGTTTCCTCCCACCAAGAGCCGTAGTTATAGTTGTGGCAGGACATTCAAGGATTTCCTCCCATGAAGTACCTGATTTAACATCGCGGTATGACTATGGTCATTGTCACTACTTCATCCGAGTCAAATGGTGACCAAACTAACAATTCAATGAAGTTTCATGCAAACCATGCTGCTCAACCAATAGATTACACCCTCTAGGTTCTACTGTTTGCTTAACTGTGAAGTCCTCATAGTGAGGAGGCATCCTTGTAGATCTAAACACCTCGATAATGGCCTCTTCACTATCCACCTTCATAGACATCTTGCCCGTCTTTACCTGTATGATAGCATCTGCAGTGGCTAAAAATCCTCTCCCCAAAATGAGGGAAACTGCGAATTATCTTCATAATCTAGGATTATGAAGTCCGCTGGAAGAATGAAAGGTCCCACCTTTATCAAGACATCCTCTATTATTCCATCAGGATAGGCCAGAGATCAGACTGCAAGTTGTAGAGTCATTGGGGTGGGATGAGGTTCACCTAAACCCTATGTTTTGAATAGGTATGTAGGCATTAAATGATGCTAACACTCAAATCACAGAAGGCTAAACCAACTTCCTTATCTCCATTCTCCACAGGAAGGGTGAAGCTCTCGGGTTCCTTCAGCATTTTAGGAATTTTATTTTGAACCCGAGAACTTCCCTCTTCTGTAAGGCCACAGTATCAAATTTTTTTAATCGCCTATTGTTGTCCACAATGTTTGTAATACCCCCTAAGTGCCTAAGACTAGACCTGAGATTTAAAAATGGAAGTTGGCAGAAATTTGGAAAATCATCATAGAACGGGTCATGTAACGGATTATTGGTTCCACCAACGATCCATAGGAAGGGTTCGTGAGGTGTAACGGNATCCAACTTTAGTACCAACGATCCATAGGAAGGGTTCGTGAGGTGTAACGGAGTTGAAGTTGGGGGTAACGGGTCAAGGAACGACCCGTGGCTTGATGTCATGAGTCATTGTTTGTGGTCATGGTGAGATTGATCCTTTGTCTAGGAGGAGGTAACGGGTCGTGGGATGACTCATGGTGAGAAGCAACGGATCGTGGTGAGATATCGTGGGAAAGAGTAGGAAAATCTCTAGTCAAGGTGACTAATGGAAACCATGACTCGTTGAAAGGAGGCACGAGTAATGGTGTGGCTCGTGGGAAGGCCCAGGTACAGGTCATCATGGGGAAACAACGGAGGATACAATAGACCGACGTCTAATGTAATGACTCATCCTATCGAGTCGTGGTGTTCGAATCTGGGAAGTTAAGTTCGGCCAATGGATGCAACGGATGGATACCACGAGTCGTGGTATCCTGGTACGACCCGTAGGATCGCTCATGGTCACTGCCATTAAGGGTATTTTTGTCATTTCAAGTCCTAGGGTCCTAAACTACATCGTTTAAGCCCGATAGCAATGTTTTAAGAGGGGAAAATCTACCCTAGGCTCATTCATATCCATGCATGCATATTGAAGGGGTTTAGGAGGTGATCAAGCTAGAATTTTTTCAAGTTTTCCTTCAATATTTCATTGGGCTTTCAAGGATTGATAAAATCTAATCTTCCCCAGGTATATAGGGTTATGAATGGGTGAATCTGTTCACACCCATGCCCAATCTCTCTTTAAATCATAGAAATTCCTATGTTGATTCTATGGGGTTTCAACCCAACGTATGAAATTCCTAAGTCTCTACATGGGTATGATCTAAATGGGTTATTATTATTGAATTATAAATCATGGGAAAGTTTTACATTGTTTTCCATTAAAATCATGTTTCAAGCTTTATAGATTCAAATGCCTATTTATGAGAAGTTCATGAAAGTTGAGATTTCTGAAGAATGTTCATGTATGATGAGGTATTAATGATGAAAAGAATGTTTTCAAGTTACCCATGTTTATGATCATGTTTTCAAGTGAATTATGTATTTTCAAACATGCTAAAGTATTGGGAAATACCCACATGTTCAAGTATGATTTATGATTTATGATATGGATTTCATGATTGATCGATTTATGATGTTGTCCGGTTAATGGTCCTTGATTCATTTCTAAACATGTATGTTAATTGGGATCAATGATGTTAATGTTTATTTGGCCATTAATCTCATGAATGATGTTTATGATTTACTTACGAGCCTACGGTGCATGTTTTTGGGAGTAGTTTCTAACACCTAGTAGCCCAGCATTCAAAGGACTACGCCAGTGTCTAATAAATACGTGTCATCATAGGTTCATGTTGATGAATTATAATGTTAATGGATCCCCTCTTTCGTGATATCACATAATACACGTCTCTTCCCTGGAAAGCCCGGGATGACTCTGCCCACTTGAGTGAGATAGTTGGGGCATCATGTAAGGCTCTACCATAATGGTGTTGGTTATGACGAGTCCTCCCATTGTTCCGCATGTTTTTATGCATTGTTATGTTTATGTTACTTTGGCTCAAGTTATGATTTAGAAAGTTTCTCTTATGACTATGATAATGAATGGATTACGAATGTTTTGAAAATCTTGAGCCTTATACTACATTATGATATTTATGTTATGAGCATGTTGTCCTACTCTTATGATCTCTTATGAACTTCTATGTATTTTAAATGTACATTTTAATTACCTTGCATACTCGGTACATTCCATGTACTGACCGCATACTCTATATTGTCTCATTTCATGATACAGGGTCCGATCTTCATACCCAGCATCGTGATTAGCTCGTTCTCGGAGCTAGCATCCAGTTCATTGGTGAGTCCTCATTCTCCGAGGACTAGTTGATATTAGTTATCTCTTTATGTTTAGTTTCCATACTTGTTGAGTTAGTTGGGGGTGTTGTCCCATCAACCCACCTGATATGTTAGAGGCTTTCAGACTATGTGTAGTAATCAACTGTCATGTATGAAGTGCGTTTCACTTTCCATGTTATTTTATTATTATGCTTCTGCTATGTTATTACGTTGAGTATTCCTCTTTATTAATTGAGTTAGATGTATGCTCACATCATGGGTCGACTTGGAGTCTCTCGGGGCTCCTTGTCCCGTGTTGCGATTCGGGTCTACGTTTCAGTTGTGACAATGTTCTTCAGGTATTTAGCATATTTTGGAACTTCCTACAAAAGGTCCATCAAAGGAATGTTAACGTGTACCTTCTTCAACAAGTCAAGAAACTTCTTTCAAGTTGTATCCTGCTTCTGCTTTTGAAACCTCTGTGGGAATGGGGGTAGTGGTCTAGCTACTACAACTTTTGGTTTTGAGTTGCTTGATTCCCTGGCCTCACTCTTGGACTTCTCAACCTACTCATCATCAACCTTCTTTTCTCTTGGGATCACCTTACCCATCTCCTTACCATTGCACTTGCACTCACATTTTCCTTGGGGTTCTTCTCGGAGTTACTCGGAAGTGCCCATTTTGGTTTGGTTGTCTGCTGCAAGGCTATTTTCCCCATCTATCTCTCAATCTCATTGATGGATTTTTGCATCTCGTTCAGTACCTGAGTGTGTTTCACCATATATTGCTTCATCATCTCCTCAAGAGAACTACTCAATTGTTGGCCCTGAGGCCTTGGATAACTATTCTAGAGCTTTTGAATGTTCTAGTTCCCTCCCTATGAGGGGTTTGCTGCATTTTGGTACCCTTGATTATAGCCATTACCTGCAAAACCTCCACCAAAATTCTATTGTCTCACAAAAAATACAGATTGAGGATTAAGTGGACAACCTCATATGCATGACCTTCTCCGCATGCTTCACAAGATGGTGGTGGAGGCTGCACCTGATGTTCCTGATGTACTTGGCTTCCTGTTGGTGTAGTTACAAGTTTGCTAATAACATTCACCAATTGGCTAATATCTACTCTAATTTCCGCAACACCATCTACCTCAAGCTTCCCTAGTATCTTAGTTGTTGCAAATCCTCTGCCTGAGTCTTAATAATCTTGAATTCCCACTAATATAAGGTTCAAGAGAGCCTCAATTTCATCATTGCTTTTGGACAGAATCTATCCCTATACAGTAGCATCAAGAGGATCTTTGACTCGGGCTTCAGACCCTCTATAAAGTTGTTATATCCCGAAAGCCCTAATATCAGATCCGGGAGTTGAAATAGAGAAAACAGAATTTTCTCCACTAGGTCACAAAATGAGTCGTCATGTGACCAGTCAGGTTGACCACGAGTCATTAAGTGACTCGTGGTGAGGAGTATGACTTGATCTGGATTTCCAATTTTGAGTCCCCACGGACATGACCACAAGTCGTGGTCAACCCCCACGACTCACTGAGTTAGTCCTGGTTAGGGAGGAGGTTCAGGAAGGAGAACTTGGGAAGTGCACTAAACGGGTGGGTCACCACGACTCATTGGGTGCACCACGAGTCGTGGTATGCCCCGTGATAAGCCAGGATTGTTTATGGCAGTGAAGACCACGAGTCGTGGTCACCAGTAACGAATTTTGTAGTTCCCTGTGATGAGCCCTAGGTGAAATGTTGGCAGTATACTCAACGGTTGGTGGCCACGAGTCGTGGCCTTGGACAACGACTCATCTAATCCCTCATTCGGACTGGCAGTCATCTTTTCTCTGCAAATTTAATAAGGGCTTTTCCATAATTTCTGTGATCCTAAGGCTTAAAATACATCGTTTTAAGCTATGAATAGTGAGTATTAAGAGCAGTAAGTTAATTCTAGGCTTTTCCTATTCATGCATGCAAAGTTAGAAGCCAAGAGAAGTGATCAAGCTTAATTCTTCCAAGTTTTTCATCAACTCTTCAGTGGGCAATCAAGGGAGTTGTAGAATCAGTTCTTCTCAGGTATGTAGGGTTATGAATGGGTGAATTTGTTCACACCCATGCTCAATCTCTCCCTAATTTATGAAATTCTATGGATAATTCTATGGGGTTTTATCCCAATTATTATGAAATCCTTATGATCTATCTATGGGTTAATCTCCTTCATGTAGTCAATTTATATTTTACGAATGATGGCCGGATTTTACAACTCTTTCAAGTATAAACTTGTGGATTTACGTTTCTACAAAATTATGCCCAATTATGTATGTTTTATGATAAATCAAGATATGATTACACTTTGATTTTGATGTTCATTAACCCATTATGATTTATGACTTATGGTATGATTTATCTCAAATTCTCATCATGAATTTATGAATATCAAGTATATACATGTTTTACAAGTATGCATGAACCTCATGATTTATGATTTATGATTATGGCCGACTCACGGGGCTTACTTTCATGGCTAGTTCACGTATTTGAAGCATGCTTATGATTATCATGATTTTAACTAGACTGTGAATCTCATTTACATTATCTTATGAGCACTATATATGTTTTAGGAGTAGTATTAAACACCGAGTAGACCCGGAGTTCAAGCATGCCCCGAGTCTTAGAACTACGCGCCAACGTAGCCATGATGGGACCTCCATGTTACTATCCCCTTTGCCCAAATGGGCCCTCTGTTGTGATATCACATCTCTTTCATGGTTTTACCCTTGGTAAGGTACAAACACCCTCTCGACTAGGGGTTTACAGGTCGAGCTTCATGTATGCTCATATGGGGTATGTCGATTATAAGAATCTTCCACTGTACCTCATGATTTATGTATGGTTATGATTATATACTTGGCTCAAGTCATGTTTCATAAAGTTTTTCTCTTATGATTATAATTATGAATGATTTACGAATGTTATGAAAAGCTTGAGCCTTACGTTTGCATTATGATATTTATGTTATGATCATGTTTTCCTACTCTTATAAACTTTTATGTATTTTAAATGTCCGTTTTACTTACCCTGCATACTTAGTATATTCCACATACTGACCGCATACTCTATGCTTTATCATTTCATGATACAGGCTCCGATCTTCAGACTCAATCCCGTCACTAGCCAGTTCTCTGGAGTTAGCATTCAGCTTTAGTGGTGAGTCCTCATCTCTCGAGGACTACTCATTATCAATTATCTTGTACTTTTAGTTTTTATACTTGTCGGGCTAGTTGGGGGTGTTGTCCTATTAACTCATCAGATATGTTAGAGGCTTTCAAACTGTATGTAGTAATCAGCTTGTCATGTATGAAGTGAATTCTGGTTCCCATGCTATGTTATGAATAGACTTACGCTATGTTTATTAAGTTAAGTATTCCTCCTTATTTGATTGAGTTAGATGTGTGTTCATGCCATGGGTCGACTTGGAGTCTCTCGGGGCTCCTTGTCCCGTGTCTCGATCCGGGCCTATATTCTGGTCATGACAGACTTGGTATCAGAGCAATAGGTTTTGAAGTGTCCTAGAATGTCTAAAAGCCATGTTAAGTACAGTCTTTTTCATGGGTGTGAACCGCACCACACATATGACGAAAAGTCTACGAGATGTTTAGGAAATATTCCCTTCTTTCATGACTCTATCTCGTCATGAGTTTGACTCTCTCCATTCATCTAACTCGTGTTATACACGTGTGCAGAAACATGTCTTCTCAGGATAACAATGGGAGTCAGCCAGCCTCACCAACTCCAATGGATCCCATGAGGTTACGGATGCAAAACTCGAGGCCGCCCTCAAAGTGTTGATACGGGCCATGATCACCCAGCCTAACCAGCAGACTATCGCATTAGTGAACCCTACTGGAGAGGCGGAAGCTACTAGAGTTCAAGAACTCACGAAGACGATCCCGTCTAAGTTTGGTGATTCAAATATGGGTGGAGAGCGTAAGGGGGAATAAAGGAGGACAAAGAGGCCCAGGACCGAAAACCTTGAGAGTTCCCAGCAAGGGTAAAGTAGTGGGAGTCGCTCTCAACCCCGTCAAAGGTCTCTAGCTCAAGTTTGGGGATACAAGCCCAGGGTGAAGGAGATTACTTATCCATTTTGCAGGCGCTGCAGGAAGCACCACCTAGGAAAGTGCTTGGCAGGTTTATATGTTTACTTATATTATGACCAACCCGGTCATAAACACAAAGATTGCCTTGCAGCCAAATGAGACGGCCAGAGAGGTCGTGCCTCAGCCGCCCCTTTAGAAGCCCCATCCAGTTGGCTAGCTTGCCAAAGGTGTGGTAGAAACTACCCAGGAAAGTGTTTGATTGGCAAGGATGCTTGCTTCGGGTAAGCCCGGACATAGACTCGGAGATTGCCCTTCCATTAGACCGGGTGACGGTAGAGCCCGTGCCTTAGCTATCAGATCTGCAGCCCACCCACCTCAGCAGCACAGGTTACCACGAGCAAGTGCCAGTCAGCCTCAAATGTAGTCTCAGGTATGTTATAAGACTTTGTATCGAACCTACCATGTTTTCTTGTTCCGAGAACTACGGTACAAGATACAAGATCTCTTTGTGCATTTTAATATGAGATTTATTTGTGGAAGGTAGGGAAATGGTAAGTGAAGGACCAAGTGGGGTCTTGAGTGTTCTAGTAAGGAAGTTCTATAAATAGTGTTTGGGGGTAGTCAATCCATTCCCTTTTAGATGTTTCCCTTATGTTACGGTCGATGCTACGCTCAAGTCATGCTTATATTCAAAACCCTAAGATGATAAGTAATCCAGTCAGTCAGCGATCCTAATATTACTCATTGAGCTTCATTTCATGACCCTCATTACGTATCTGAACTCATGTCTCTCAGCATACCCAGCTCTATGAACTTAGTCCCTAAGATTTGCACTATCGACTCATAAGATCTTGTTATATTAGGTATATTTCCAGCTTATATTTCTTAAATGATTTGTGCTCATGATTCCCTTACTATAAACCCTATGAATGTTTCCCATGATGGAGATGATGGTTAAAATGGGTATGTTCAAGGTAACTCCCTATCCTTGCCACAAGAGTATCTGGTATGAAGAAGTTCAAGAAGTAGGGTTAGTAGCCAAGCCTGGGAGTGTAACAACCCATGTGGTCATTTTGTGATTGTAGATCCATTTTCCTAGGTCGATCCTTTCCATATCTTTATTTTTTTATCCATGAATTGCATAGATGGATGACACCGTCCCCGAGATGAACTAATGAAGATTGGGTGAGATTTTCAGTTTTTTGGAAAGGCTTGAAGTTTGAGAGGTTGACCAAAGTCAACATTTCCGGTTAACGAGCCCGAATTTGGATTCTGAAGGCTCTGTTCATTTTGGATGGTGATTTAGGATTTAGTTGGGTAGATTGCATGGATTTTGAGGTGATTCGAGAGTCATTTAAATCTTTGGTTGAACTTATGAGCTATAAGGAAGCTAAGTTTGACCACAGTCAACTTTCGATCCAAACGATCTATGTCGGTGATTAGATGATTCCAACAAGTCCGGAATGTGTTTTAGGATTGAATTGCATACCTGGATTGTGACCGGGGGATTTTGAATGAGTTTCAAGTGGATTTGAATGTTTTGCGTATTGGGCAGGATCTTAAGCATAATAGGTGGAAACTTAGAGGTTCAGGACTTCAAAATTCTTAGCAGGAATTGTAGGAATTTATCTTGTTGACTCGACGGATGGAGGTGTCATTATTCAAAATGGGTCAAAATCATTCTTGGTGACTGATGTAAAAGCTAGATAGGAAGAGTACCCTATTTTTGTAAAACTGAAGGAAGTCGTTCAAAATCAGAAGGTAGGGGTCTTCTCCAAAGGGAGAGATGGTGTTCTTCGATATCAGGTTCGCTTGTGTGTTCTAGACATTGGTTATTTGAGAATTTGGATGTTGCATGAGGCTCACAGTTCTAGATATTTGATACATCCAAGTTCCACAAAGATGTACCATGACCTATGAAAAGTCTATTAGTGGAATGGCATGAAGAAGGACATTGCAGAATTTGTAGCTGTGTATAAATTATAAGCAAGTGAAGGTTGAGCATCAAAGACCAGGGGGTGTGCTTCAGGACATCAGTATCCCTACTTAGAAGTGGGAGGAGATCAATATGAACTTCACCACAGGGTTGCCTCACACTTGTTGACAGTATGACTCCATTTGGGTGGTCGTGGACAGGTTGACCAAAGCCGCTCATTTTCTACYAGTCAAAACCACTGATTCAGCGGAGGATTATGCCAAACTATACATTTGAGAGCTAGTTCGGTTTCATGGAGTTCCCTTTCCTATCATATCATACAGGGGTATCCAGTTTACCTCTCAATTTTGGAGGTTGTTTCAGAAGGACTGGGTACTCAGTTCAAGATCAATAACGCATTTCACCTGTAAACGGATGGTCAAGCTGAGCGGACAATTCAGACTCTCGAGGACATGTTGAGAGCATGTATGATTGACTTCAAGGGCAGTTGGGATGACCATTTTCCTCTTATTAAGTTTGCATATAATAACAGCTGCCATTCCAGCATCCAAATGGCTCCGTTTGAGGCTCTTTATGGGTGGAGGTGTAGATCGCCTATTTGTTGGTTTAGAGTCGGTGAATCTGCGAAGATAGGACTAGATTCAGTCCTTGAGGCCATGGAGAAAGTTCAGCTCATACAGGACAGGTTGAAAATAGCTCAAAGTTTCCAAATGTCTTATGCCAATGTGAGGAGGAGGGAACTTGAGTTCGAAGTTGATGATTGGGTGTTTCTAAAGGTGTCTCCCATAAAGGAAGTGATGAGGTTTGGAAAGAAAGAAAAACTCAGTCCCCATTATGTTGGCCCGTACTGGATTGTGAAACGGGTTGGCAAGGTGGCATATGAATTGGAGTTGCACTCAGAATAAGTTTTCGTTCATCCTATTTTTCATGTATCTCTCTTGAAGAAGTGTTTTGGGGGATCCAGCTCTAGTTGTTCCGGTGAGAGTGTAGGTGTGAAAGACAGCCTTAGTTATGAGGAGGTTTCGGTGGACATACTGGATCATCAGGTTCGAAGTCTAAGAAATAAAGAAGTAGCTTCAGTCAAAGTTTTATGGAGGAATCAGC
>JACEIK010003655.1:98174-135010 GCA_018107945.1 Datura stramonium | reverse complement strand
ATCTATCGAGGACTACTCATTATCAGTTATCTTGTACTTTCAGTTTTCAGACTTTTCGGGTTAGTTGGGGGCGTTGTCTCATCAACCCATCAGATATGTTAGATGCTTTCAGACTGTATGTAGTAATCAGCTTTTCATGTATGAAGTGAACTCCGGTTCTGATGCTATGTTATGAATAGACTTCCTCTATGTTTATTATGTTAAGTCCCACTTTATTTGATTAAGTTAGATGTATGTTCATGCCATGGGTCGACTTAGAGTCTCTCGAGGCTCGTTGTCTCGTGTCTCGATCTGGGCCTATGTTCAGGTCATGACAAAAGTTGTGCCCAATTATCTCCTTAGGCTGCATGTGGTGCGAATAATCCATCAAATAGCCCTTGTAACGTTCCCACGCCTGAGCTAAGGTCTCACTATCTTTCTGAACAAACCCAGAGATCTTCCCTCTCTACTCCTTAGTTCTCCTTGAAGAGAAAAACTTGTTGATGAATTGTTGGAAAGAGCCTCCCATATGGTGATCGAACCTGCTGGCTCATTTTGAAGCCATGCCTTGGCTTCACCAATCAGTGAGAAAAGAAACAATGTTATCTTAACATATTCATCTGACACATTCTGGTAATGGAAATTCTCACTCAGGTCCATGAACATCATCAAATGCCTGTGGGAATCCTCATGCAGCTTGCCCTAATATTGGAAAGTGTTTTGGACCAACCACACAGTCCCTTCCTTCAGCTCAAAGTTCCCAGTGATAGCCAGCTTGATGATCGGTTTAGAAGCATTCTCCAATTTCGGCCTAGCAAAGTTCAAAACTAGAACTCTCTCTTGGTTGTTTCCCTGTAACTTCTCATTGTTCTCCAAGATTAACCTTCGAAAGGTTCTCTCAATTTTAGGATCAAGAGAAGACAAAAGTGACTCCTTACTTCTTGTACTTGGAATACACTGAGCACAAAACCCTGTAAACTTTCACAAAAATAAAGAAACAAACGTAAAATATAGAATAGAAGAATAAAATTCTATCCTATAAATGATCTAACAATATTCAATTCCCTGGCAATAGTTCCAAAAACTTGATGTCACCCAAGTGCACGCAAGCGCACGTGGCCGTTAAGTAATATAGGACTAGAATCCCCAATTATCGTACCCACAGAGACTTGTCAGTTCAATCGTTATAAAGTTATTACTTTATTTTTCTATTCTAACAAAACAATTGAAATGGGGAATGGGTTGGGAAATAAACTACTAAACACTTTAAACATAAAAATAAGTAAAGACAGTTGCAAGCTTGGTTTTACTTCGAAGATGATGAAAATCTAGGGAAATGGAATTTGTATGGTTTTAGGTTGAGTTTTCAAGATGTGATTACACTAGAATGATTCTTCCTATGGTTGCTAGTTGTAAGTTACTATCCCATTCTTTGCCACTATCCCTAGCATCCAAGTACTATTTCATGAACCCTAACGCCTATATGCCTATGGTCRCAGGAGAAACATGAAATGACGATTATGTCTACTTGTATTTCAACTAAACAGRGTTTAAGGGTATATCCCTATCCTCAACAATAACTTCTATCCTCTYACCAATGGGTTAAAGGGTCTTTGAATTCTTGTTCTGTATTTACCTTTAACCCTTTCAATTCTCTTTTCCAAGTTCAATCAAAAGCCAACAAATTTACTTATAAGGTGATCAGCCTAGCTCATAAATAAGCAATTAAAATAAGTAAATACAATCAACCGTAATGAAGAATCGAATCCAGATTAAATCAGTATTTCAAACATTCAACTATCCACCATTGCCAAAACCCTATAGTATGAGTTTATCCACTCATAGACAAGTGGAAAAACGCACACTTAATCATCATCATTCGAAATAAAAAGTAAAGAAGAGAAGAAACCTAGTGCAAAACTTTGTCTTCCTTCAAAACGGCCTACAAACCTCCACAGATGACTCTTAGAGTGTAAAAATGAATAAAAGATTGTCAAAAAGATGTGTAACAAATTACCTAGGGATTGTCTTTATAGTAGAGACTTTAAATGATGCTTCTTCCCTCCAAAACTTAGCTTTAAAATCAGAAATTTTCACTCGAGAAGGTTCTGGTGTGCCGCTCTCACCATCTCACCATATACTTAGTCAAATTTCCAGCAATTTCAGCTTTGGGATGGGCCTGGTGCACCGCCCCCATCATCTCACAAAGGACTTAACCAAATTTTTTTCACTTCTAGTACCTCTGTAGCACCACGCTCACCATCTCTCTAGAGTGTTAGTCAAATTCTTGCAAATTTGGATGCTTTGAGTGCGCAGCCTCCTCTATTTGACCAAAATTTTGGTGATTTTATCTAAGTCTAGAAAGCTCTGGGGCTCCATGCCCACCATCTCTCCAAGGTGTTGAATGACCATCTCCTGAGTGTTAAGGAGTTGGTGCCATAGCACCAAAAATAATGAAATTTTGTCAAGAAGTGGAGGGTATGACGTTGGGCGCCAGCCATAGCCCTCGTCATTTACCCTTGGTTTCCTACTCAAAACACCTCAAATCGTTTCTTAGAATACAAAACACATAAACATATGAATTTTATACATTTCATATGGACTATGAACTCAAAACAAGGTAAAAGATGGGTAAAAATAAGGCAAATGGGCATAGAAATATGCCCAACATCAAAGTACTCTCCGTTTGTCATTAGCTAGCTTTTGTATTATTTGATCCTGGGTCTACATATTCTTATGTGTTTTTTACTTTGTTACTCGTTTGGCTCTATCATCTGAGCCATTACTTGTACCTATGCATGTATCTACTTCCATAGGTGATTCTTTAGCAGTGGATCATGTGTACCGTCCCTTTGTGGTGATTATCTTGGGGTATGAAACTTAGGTAGATCTTGTTATCCTAGATATGGTACACTTCGACGTGATTCTAGGCATGGAACTATCACCTTATCATGTAGCCTTGGATTGTTTTGCCATAATTGTTACTTTGTGTATGCCTAGTATCCCTTTGATAGTGTGGAAGAGCACTGATAGCCATGTGCCGAGGAAGTTGTATCATTTCTAAGCGCGCAATGGTTGATAGGGAAGGATGTTTGGCTTTTCATACTTATGTTCATGACGCTAGTGCCGACACACCTTAACTTAAGTCAGTTCCCGTGGTTTGAAAGTATTTCAATGTACTTCCTACTGATTTACCTGGACTTCCACCTAATCACAATATTGACTTTGGAATTGATATTGAGCCGAGCACTCAGCCCGTTTCTATTCTGCCATATCGTATGGCACCAGCTAAATTTAGGGAGCTAAAAGAGTAGCTTCAGGATCTTCTACTTAAGGGGTTTATCAAGCCTATAATATCTCTATGGGGTTCCACCGTTCTATTTGTAAAGAAGAAAGATGGCTCCTTGCATATGTGTATTGACTACAGATAGCTGAACAAAGTGACCATTAATAACAAGTACCCGATGTCGCGCATTAATGACTTGTTTGATCCACTACAAGGGGAAGTGGTGTTTTCTAAGTTAGATTTGAGATCAGGCGACCACTAGTTGTGGATCAGGACTACGGACATTCCAAAGACTACCTTTAGGACTCGTTACTATCACTATGAGTTCCAAGTCATGTCCTTTTGTTTGACTAATTCCCCAGTAGCATTTATGGAGTTTATGAATTATGAGTTCAAGGCCTATTTAGACTCATTTTTTATAGTATTCATCAATGAAATCTTAGTCTACTCAAGGAGTAGGGAGGAGCATGAGCAGCATTTGAGAGTTATACTTCAGACCTTGCGAGATCAGCAGTTGTATGCCAAGTTCTCTAACTGTGAGTTATGGCTTGAGTCCATGGCATTCTTGGTACATATGGTGTCCAAGGACGGGATTATGGTAGATCCAGCTATGATTGAGGCAGTTTCTGATTTGGCTAGGCCCACTTCTCCTACCGAGGATCATAGTTTTCTAGGATATTAGGTTACTACAAGCGATTTGTGGAGGGGTTATCTTTGATTGCATCACGTTTGAATAGATTGACTCAAAAGAATGTCCCTTTCTAGTAGTCCGACGAGTGCGAGGCAAGATTTCTGAAGCTCGAAGCCTTGTTAACTTTAGCGCCGATTCTAACACTTCCAGTTGAGGGTCAAGGGTTTACAGTATATTGAGATGCTTCTATAATTGGTTTTTCTTGTGCATTGATGCAGTAGGACCGAATTATTACATATGCTTCTAGGCAGCTGAAGTTTCATGAGAAGAACTACCCCACTCACGACTTGGAGTTAGCAGCGGTAGTCTTCATGTTGAAGATTTGGAGGCACTACCTATATGGAGTTCATTTTAAGATCTTCACCAATCATCATAGTCTTCAACACATTTTCATCCAGAAGGACCTTCATTTGATATAGCATAGGTGGTTGGAGTTGCTGAAGGACTATAACATTTTTATTATTTATCATTCGGGAAAGCGAATGTGGTAACGGATGCATTGAGCCAAAAGACAGCGAGCATGGGAAGTTTGTCTTTCCTAGTGGAAAAGGAGTGACCTTTCATTTCGGACATCTAGTCCCTAGCCAACAGGTTGGTTAGGATTGATATTTTTTAGCCGTGGTGGATTCTTGCTTGTGTGGAGGCTAGATCTACGTTGTTGGACAAATTCTGGCACAACAGGTTGAGGATGTGAAATTGAGGATGATTTGAGATAAGGTGTTCAGTGGTAAGGCTAGGAAGGAGACCTTAGATCTAGAGGGTGATTTGAGGATTTAGGGTTGTATATGCATTGCTAGAGTAGGAGACTTGGTTAGGTTGATTATGGAGGAGGCCTATTGTTCTAGATATTCTATCCACCCGGGGGCAATAAAGATGTACTGCACCTTGAGGTAGCATTACTGCTGGTGTGGGATGAAGCGGGATATCTTGAATTTTGTGTCTAGGTGCCTGAACTGTCAGTAGGTGAAGTATGATCACCAAAGGCAGGTGGATTGACTCAGAGGCTTCCCATTCTTGAGTGGAAGTAGGAGTGGATAGTTATGGAATTCATGGTAGGCTTGCCACGTACATTTTAGAGATTTGATATTTTATGGGTCATCATTGATAGTTTGACCAAGTCCATTCACTTTCTGCCTGTTCAAACTTCATACAGTTCATACAGGTTGGCTCAGATCTACATTCAGGAGATTATCCGTTTGCACGGGGTGCCTGTATCTATCATCTCTTCAGGAGATTGTCCGTTTGCGCGGGGTGCCTGATTCTATCATCTCAAACCGTGGTACTCGATTTACATTTTGTTTATAGAAGTTGATTTAGAGAGAGTTAGGTACCTAAGTTGATCTTAGCACAATTTCACCCACAGACTGATGGTAAGGCTGAGCATACTATTCAGGTCCTGGAGGATATGCTTCAGGCATATATTATTGATTTTAGAGGTCAGTGGGACAAGTTCTTGGCTTTGACAGAGTTCGCGTATAATAATAGCTACCGTTCAAATATTTAGATGGATCCATTCAAGGCGTTGTATGGTAGGAGGTGTAGGTCTTCGATGAGTTGGTTTGATGCTTTTAAGGTTAACCTTGGGGCACTGACTTATTTCATGCAAAAAATTAGCAGCTTTTGAGCTGTGGCTGGTGCCAGGCAGCCCGTTATAGCGACTAGAGACTGCTGTAGTGGAGCCATCATGGTGATCTAGAGTCCGCTGCAATGAAAAATCGACAGCTTTATNGCTGCAATGAAAAATCGACAGCTTTATAGGTTTATCACTTCCCTTTCATCTTATTTCATGAAAAATTGGACCCATTATTATTGAGAGCTCCATAACTATCGATTTCTGCCATTTCTTAATGGATTCTTGAGAAAATTGGTAAATTATCTTCCCCTCTTCGTTACTTAGCTAATTATAGCTTTTTTCCATGTTTAATTTGCATTTTTGAGTTCCAAATTCCTAGAAATTCTCTTTTATGATCTTGCTATTCCGGGATGATTTAAGCCCCGAAAGGAGCTCTATTTTTGCCAAAATTTTGGGTATGAGTTCTTGAACCTCGAGGAACACAATGCTGTAATTTGTTTCAACTTTTGTTAACGGGCCCGAGGGTCGATTTTCGACCTAATTTTTAGCCAAATTTAAATATGTCAATATGGGCACCTTTTGCCTCATTTTGATGAGTAGATCATGTTTATTATAGCGTGGCGGAGATCCAAGGCATTGCGGAAGGGGAAAGCTTTCGAGTGATGGTTCGTGGCTTGTTGTTCAATCATGAGGTAGGTTACAGTTTTCTTTCTTTAGACTTGGCTTAGTCTTGTAGTATATTTTATAAGTTTGATGATACTAGGGTGATTTTCTAATGAGAATAAGGTTGTAATGATTTTTTCGGATTACTGGCTATTTCAAGGACTTTAGAATAGTATTCACTTATAAGCCTTAATTTACATTGTAACTTGCTATATTTCGGATATGGTTGGGATCTTTAGGTGTAATACCCCGAAAGCCTCTAAGATCAAACCCGAGGGTTAAAACTGCGAAAGCAGAAAATTTCACACCAAGTCACAAAACGACTCATCAGGTGACCCATTAAGTCACCTAATGGATCATCCAGTGACTCGTTAAGTGTGAGCTAAGTTGGAAGAATGATATTATTCAGGGACTTGATGGGTAGGGTGATGAGTCATCATGTCACCCCACGAGTCGTGGTGTCCCTCGTTAAGTGTGCGAGGGAGGAATTGGCAGTGTTGGCAGCGGATAGAAGGACGAGTTGTCATGCACCAACGACTTGTCAAGTGACCCATGGGGGGAGGAAGTTTAGTAAATGAAGATTTTTTTCTAGTGAAGGTAACGAGTGAGGACCACGAGTCATTAGTGGACCCAACGACTCATTAAGTCCCTCGTTAAGACTTGTAGTATCAGTTTTTCTACAAAATAAGTAAGGGTGTTTTAGTAATTCCTAAGCTCCTAAGCCCTAAACTATGTCATTTTAAGCTTTGAAAGAGGTGTATTAAGATGGGATAAGCCTAATTTTAACCATTCCCCTCGCACGCATGCAAGTCTAGACCTCTCCATTGAAGATCAAACCTAGAACCCTTCAAGTTCTTCTCCAAATCCTTTAGGCTTTCTAGGGAAAGTGTAGATTCCAGGTATGTGAGGCCATGAATGAGGTTTCCTTTTCACTCTCATGCTCATAGTTCTCCTAAATCTCATGAATTCAACTGTTAATTCAATTTGATAATCCTACGGGGTTTTAGCCCATTTTCATGAAATTCTCAATGATTCGTTTATGGGTTAATTCTCTTCATATTTCAAAGTATGTTGCATTCATGGGCAGATTTTATATCTATTTTAGTTATAAATTCATGATTTCAATTTTAGAAGATTATGCCCAATTATGTAAGTTCATGAGAAGTCAAGTTTATGATTTATGACTTCAAGTATGATGAGATATCCAGCATGATTGAAAGTTGACAAACTACCCTTATTTAATTTATGAATTTTACTTATGAAGTCTATTTCAAGCATGCATGATTTTAAGATTTGGGCAAGCCCACACATATTAAGTATGTTTCATGATTCAGTTCAGTTTTATAATATCAGCTTACCATATGGTTTGGAGTGATACTCTCTATTTTAAGCTTAGCCAGGACTCCCCATATTCAGATTTCAGACTATGCATGTAATTATATTATTAGCTTCGTTGAAAAATAATGGTTTCACCTTTGGTGAAAAATGATGGTGAGCACTTTGCATGTTTTTGGGAGCTGTGTCTAGCACTGAGTAGGCTAGGGATTCATGAAAACCCTGGGTCTCAGAACTATGCATCAAAGTAGGATTATCCATTTACTTTGGGACATTCCTTGTGAGATTCCCCTGCCCCTAAAAGGCTTTCAACTTCATATCATTATTTTGGTAGAGCCCATAGCCTTAGGAAGGCTTTGGACGGCTCTGCCCACTTGAGTGTAATAGTTAGAATCATGTAAGCTCTATTGTGATATGTCGTCTATATGGAGAATCTCCCATTGTTCCTCATGATCTAAGTTATGCATATTTATCAGTTATGATATTATGTTTTTTAGTAGGTTTGACCCAATGATCAGGATATCAGTTTTACTTATAAATTTCAATTTCAGCTTCAGGTCAATCGATTCAGTTATGAGATCCAGTTTATGACTATTCATGTTCTTGAGATATCAACATGTAGTTCCTACTCTTATGATCTTATGACTTATGTTAATATATATGATTTCAGTTTATACTTACTCAGCATGTTTTAGTACCTTGTATACTCATTTTATTCCAAGTATTGACCACATATTCTATGATGTATCATTTCATGATACAGGTCCTAGTAATCAGAATCAGTCGTGCCATTAGCCTGCTCTCGTTCCAATTCAGACCCTTCCTTGGGTGAGTCCTCATCCTCCGAGGACTATCTTTTAGTAGCATTATGTCAGTTTTTTTCAGGCTTAGAGATAGCTAGGGGCATGTCTACACATCTCATCAGTTAGTAGAGGCTTTTCTGACATAGATTTGTATATTCAGCTTCACTCAACGTTTTATGATATTACCGTTGGCTAGATATTTTGTTATTCAGACTTTCGCTATTTCACAATTCAGTTATCAGTTTTTCTTAAATGTTGTTCTTTAGTATCATGTTCATGCCATGGGTGGACTTGGAGTCATTCATGGTTCTAAGTTCCGTGTCTTGATATGGGACTATGTTCAGGTCATGACAAACTTTGTATCAGAGCATTAGATTTTGAAGTGTCCTATGGTGTCTAAAATCCGTGTTAAGTAGAGTCTTTTCCACAGGTGTGAAGCACGCAAAAATTATGTGGGAGAGGCTACAAGACATTTTAAGAAATTTCCCTTCTTTCATGATCTATGTCATGAGATGAAGTATCTCTCTCTATCATTCTAACTCATGTTATACACGTTTGCAGAATCATGCCTCTACGCCGACTTAATGGAAGAAGGAATGGCAACGGGAATGTCCATGCAAATGACAATAGAGATGGGCACCAGCAAGACCCACCAGCCCCAGCGGATCCTGTGCCCAAGAAGGTTGTCCATGCTGAGTTTAGCGCATCCATTCAGATGTTGGCACAAGGATTGACCGCTCAGGTCAATCAGCAGGCAGTGGCTCATGTTACCCAGAATGGAATGCAGCAGCAGCTAGAGTTCGGAACTTCCTCAAGATCAACCCACCTGAGTTCCTTGGGTCGAGAGTGGATGAGGACCCACATGAGTTTCTGGAAGAGATACAGAAGATCACCCATTTTATGGGGGTGACAGGAAAGGAGTGGGTCCCATTGGTTTGCTCAGTTTCTCATCGCATTCTTAGATAGATTCTTTCTCGGGAGATGAGGGATTTAGGGAGGCCGAGTTCGTGAATTTTAAAAAGAATAACATGACCGTCTGAAAGTATGCTCTCGAGTTCACCCGATTTCCACAATATGCATTGGAGATGGTGGTTGATCAGAGGGATCGAGAGAGCAGATTTATGAATGGGGTAGCAGGCTCCATGGTCAAGGATTGCAGGACTGCCATGCTACATTAGGACATTGAATTCTCCCGATTGGTTTTATATTCCCAGCAGATGGAGGAGGTGTAGATGAGGGAAAGGGAGAGAGAGGCCAAGAGGGACATCATAGACAGCTTTGGGTTCTCCCAGCATAGGTCTGGTGGTGGACATCGTCCTTTGTCTCACCAGAGGCCATCAGCTCCAGCACCGTCTTCAGCTAGTATTCCATCTAGATCTCGGGCGCGATTAAAAGAGAAGGACATCAAGCTCTCGGAGCTTAGGGGAGCAGGTCAATAGAGCCCAGCATTCCAGTTTGTGGCAGGTGTGCTAGGAGGCACATCGAATAGGGATTAGTAGGTTCAGGAGCATGTTTTGGGTGCGCGAAACCTGGACACATGCTCAAAGATTGTCCAGTGGCCAGACAGGGCCATGTGAGAGACCATGACCCAACTACTAGTTTAGCCGCTCCACCAGCACGCTCGGCTCAGCAGGTTGCATCCACTAGTGCTGGTGGTGGTCAGCGTCAAAATAAGTTTTATGCCCTCTCATCATGTCAGGAGTAGGAGGTCTCCCCGAATGTGGTCACTGGTATGTTACGATTATTCCATCTTGATGTTTATGTATTGTTAGATTCATAGTCTACCCTATATTTTATGATTCCTTATGTTTCCATTAGATTCAAAGTTAGTCCCAAAATCCTATTAGAACCTTCCTAAGTCTCTACTCCAATCAGTGACTCACCTATAGCTCGACGGGTATACAGAAATTGCCCTGTCACAATCCTTCAAAAAGTCACCTCAGCTGATCTAGTAGAGTTAGACATGACTATTTTGATTTTATCTTTGGTATGTACTGGTTGCATGCATGTTATGCCTCAGTGAATTGTAGAGCCCATGCGGTAGAGTTCTGATTTTCGGGCGAGCAAATCCTAGATTGGAAGGGTAGTTCAGTTGTGTTTGTAGGTTGCTTTGTTTCCTACAATAAGGCCAGAAAGATGATTTCAAAAGAATGCGTGTACCACCTAGTTTAGGTTAAGGATACAATGTCCGAAACCCCGACTCTCTAGTCAGTTCCTATAGTGTGTGAGTATCTAGAGGTTTTCCCAGATGATCTACCAAGAGTCTCTCCTGAGCAGGAAATTGACTTTAGTATTGACCTTTATTCCGATACGCAACCTATATCCATTCCTCCATAAATAATGTCTCTAACTGAGCTAAAGGAGTTGAAAGAACAGTGGAAGGATCTCTTGGATAAGGGTTTCATCCGAACGAGCAAGTCCCCGTGAGGTGCGCCAATTCTCATTGTTCAAAAAAAGAATGGATCTCTTCATATGTGCATGGACTATCGACAGTTTAACAAGGTCACCATTAAGAACAAGAATCCCTTCCCCAAAATTGATGACTTGTTTGACAAACTTCAGGGTGCTAAGTGCTTCTCAAAGATAGATATCAGATCCGGATATCACTAGCTCGGAGTTAGGGAGAGTAACATTCTGAAGACAACCATCAGGACTTGGTATGGTCGCTATGAGTTTGTAGTTATGTCATTTGGACTAATGAATGCACCTGCGGATTTTATTGACTTGATGAACAGGTGGTTCAAGCCATATTTGGACATGTTCGTGATCGTCTTCATTGATGATATTCTCATATACTCCCGGAGTGAGGGCTCATTTGAGGATCCTGCTACAAACTCTCAAGGATCCCCAGTTGTTTGCTAAATTCAGCAAGTGTGAGTTTTAGTTGGTCTCGGTAGCATTTTTGGGCCATTTTGTGTCAAGTGAGGTTGCGTAGGTGGACTCTGAAAAGATAGAAGCTATAAAGAATTGGCCTTGACTAGTTAATCCTTTGGATATCAAGAGTTTCTTAGGTTTAGTTGGCTATTACAGGAAGTTTGTTGAAGGATTTTCATCCACTACAGCACCGTTGACTAAGTTAACCCAGAAGAAAGTCAAATTTCAGTGGTCGGATGCTTGTGAGAAGAATTTTCAGGAGCTAAAGACTCGACTCACTTCAGCCCCGGTATTGACCTTACCAAGGGTACAAAAAGATTCATTGTGTATTTTGATGCCTCTAGGGTTGGCCTGGGATATGTGTTGATGCATCATGGTAAGGTCATCATGTATGCCTCTAGATAGCTTAAGACTCATGAGAAGAATTACCCGATGCATGATCTGGAATGCGCAACGGTGGTGTTCGCATTGAAGATTTGGAGACACTATTTTAATGGGGTCCATGTGGATATGTTTACGGACCACAAGATCCTACAGTATGTGTTCACTCAAGAGAATTTGATTTTGCGACAAAGAAGATGGTTAGAGCTGCTCAAGGACTACGACATGAGTGTCCTTTATCATCCGGGGAAGGCAAATGTAGTAGTGGATGTCCTTAATAGGTTGTCCATGGAGAGTGTTTCTCAAGTGGAAGATGGAAAGAAAGAGTTGGTGAAGGAAGTGCATCAACTTGCATGATTAGGGGTTCGCCTTGTTGACTCGACGGTTGGTAGTGTCATTGTTCAGAATGGTTCAGAATCCTCTTTGGTGGTTGAGGTCATGTCTAGGCAAGATGAGAATCCCATTTTGGTAAAGTTGGAAGAAGTTGTTCAACATCAGAAGGTAGAAGTCTTCTCCCAAGGGGGAGAGGGTGTACTTCATTATTAGGGTAGTTTGTGTGTTTCGGTTGTTGATGACTTGGGAGAATGGATGTTGCATGAGGCTCATGAATCGCGGTATTCTATCCACCTAGGTTCCACTAAGATGTAATGTGACCTATAGGAAGTCCATTAGTTGAATGGCATGAAGAAGGACATAGCGGAGTTTGTGGCTAAGTGTCTGAATTGTCAGCAAGTGAAAGTGGAGCATCAAAGACCCGGAGCTATGCTACAAGACATAGGTATCCCTACAAAAAAGTGGGAGAAAATCAATTTGGGCTTCATCACAAGGTTGCCTCGCACACGTCGACAATATGACTCTATTTAGGTAGTTGTAGATAGATTAATGAAAGCAGCCAATTTTCTACCGGTCAAGACTACCGACTCAGTAGAGGATTATGCTAAATTGTACATTCGATAGTTAGTTCTGTTGCATGGAGTTTCCTTCTCCATATTTCAGATAGAGGTACTCAATTTACCTCACAGTTTTGGAGATTGTTTCAAATAGGACTTGGTACTCAGGTCAAGCTTAGCACAGCTTTTTGCCAGCAGATAGATAGTCAGGCTGAGCAGACAATTAAGACTCTTAAATACATGTTGAGAGTGTGTGTGATTGGCTTCAAGGGTAGTTTGGATGATCATTTACCTCTTATAGATTTTGCTTACAACAACAGTTACCACTACAGTATTTAGATGGCTCCGTTTGAGGCTCTTTATGGGCGGAGAAGTAGATCCCCTATTGGATGGTTTGAGGTTGTTGAGGCTATATTGATAGGGCCAGATTCAGCTCATGAGGATATGGAGAAGGTTCATCTTATTAGAGAAAGGCTGAAAATATGTCAGAGTCGATAGAAATTCTATGCAGATGTTAGATGGAGAGAGCTTGAGTTTGATGCCGATGATTGGGTGCTCTTGAAGGTGTCTCCCATGAAGGGAGTGAAGTGGTTCAGAAAGAAAGGGAAGCTTAGTCCCCGATATGTTGATCCTTATAGGATTGTGAGACGTGTTGGCAAGGTGGCCTATGAGTTGGAGCTACCAGCGGAGTTAGCTTCGGTACCTCTTTTCATACTTGGCCACCNCTTATAGGATTGTGAGACGTGTTGGCAAGGTGGCCTATGAGTTGGAGCTACCAGCGGAGTTAGCTTCGGTACATCCAGTTTTCCATGTATCAGTGTTAAAGAAGTGAATTAGTGATCCAACTTCTGTTGTCCCGGTGGAGAGTGTAGGTGTAAAGGATAACCTTAGCTATTAGGAGGTTCCCATTGAGATCCTTGATCGTCAGGTTCGAAAGTTGAGGAATAAGGAAGTAGCTTCGACGAAAGTCTTGTGGAGGAATCAACTTGTTGTAGGAGCTACGTAAGAGGTTGAAGTAGATATGATGGCTAGATACTCATATTTATTCTTATCTAGTTCTATTCCAGCTTGAGATATCAGTTTCCTCCTTAGTACTCTATTCGGTCTCATGTCTAGTTCATGTGTATCAGTTTCTTTCATGGAAGTACATGTATGTATGATTTATGAATTTAGTTCAGACATGTATAGTAGTTCAGAGTCAGTCACTTCATCAGTTTTCAGCTCCAGATGTTCAGTATTTGGGATTATAGTTCCTTTCCTTAGCTATTCAGTATGTTTACCCACATTTGAGGATGAATGTTCCTAAGGAGGAGATATTGTAATACCCCGAAAGCCTCTAAGATCATGCCTAAGATTTGAAATTGAGAAAGCAGGAAATTTCGCACCAGGTCACAGAACGACTCATCAGATGACCCCTTAAGTCACTTGATTGATCATCTAGTGACCTGTTAAATGTGAGCTAAGTTGGAAGAATGAGATTGTTTAGGGACTTTACATGTGGGGCGACGAGTCGTCGTGTCACCCCATGAGTCCTGGTGTCCCTCGTTAAGTGTGCGAGGAAGGGATTGGCAGTGTTGGCAACGGATAGGGAGACGAGTCGTCATGCACCTAATGACTCATCAAGTGACTTGTGGGGGGAGAAAGTTCAGTAAATGAAGAGTTTTTCTAGTGAAGGTAACGAGGGAGGACCATGAGTAGTTAGTGGACCCAACGACTCTCTAGGACTGGCAATACCAATTTTCCTGCGAATTTTGTGACGGTTTTTTCACAATTCCTAAGCTTCTAAGCCCTAAACTACATCGTTTAAGCTATGAAAGAGGTTTATTAAGAGGGTTTAAGCCTTTTTTTAACCATTACCCTTCCATGCATGCAACTCTAGACCTCTCCATTGAAGATCAAGCCTAGAACCCTTCAAGTTCTTCTCCAAATCCTTTGGGCTTTGTAGGACAAGTGTAGATTCAGTTCTTCCAGGTATGTGAGGCCATGAATGAGGGTTCCTTTCACTCTCATGCTCATAATTCTCCTAAATCTCATGAATTCAAGTTGATCCTATGGGGTTTTAGCCCAATTTCATGAAATTCTCTATGTTTTGTTTATGGGTTAATTCCCTTCAGGTTTCAAAGTATGTTTTAAGATTCATGGAAAAATTTTATATCTATTTGATTATAAATTCATGATTTCAAGTTTTAGAAAATTATTCCCAATTATGTAAGTTCATGAGAAGTCAAGTTTATGATTTATGATTTCATGTCAGATGAGATATTTAGATTTCACACTATATATGTAATTACATTATCAGCTTCGTTGAAAAATGATAGTGAGCACTTCGCATGTTGTTTTTGGGAGCAGTGTATAGCATCTAGTAGGCTAGGGATTCATGAAAACCCCAGGTCTCAAAACTAAGCACCAACATAGGATTATCCATTTACTTTGGGACCTCCCTTGTGAGCTTCCCCTGCCACGAAAGGGCTTTCAGCTTGATATTGATATCATGGTAGCACCCATAGCCCTGGCAAGGCTTTGGATGGCTCTGGCCACTTGAGTGTAATAGTTGGAATCATGTAAGCTCTTTCGTGATAGTGTTGGTTATATGGCGAGTCTCTCATTGTTCCTCATGATCTAAGTTATGCATATTTATCAGTTATGATATTATGTTTTTCAGCAAGTTTGACCCAAGATCAGGTTATCAGTTTTATTTATGGATTTCAATTTCAGCTTTGGGTTAATTGATTCAGTTATGAGATCCAGTTTATGATTGTTCATTTTTTTCCAGATATCAGTATGTAATTCCTACACTTATGATTCTATGACTTATGTTAATATACATGATTTTAGTTTATACTTACTCAGTCTATTTTACTACCTTGCATACTTAGTATATTCCAAGTACTGACTGCATACTCTATGTTGTATCGTTTCATGTTACATGTCCTAACAATCAAACTCAGTCGCGTCGTTAGTCCTGCTCTCGTTCCAGTTCATACTCTGCCTTAGGTGAGTCCTCATCCTCTGCGGACATCTATCTTTCAATAGCATTATGTCAGTTTGCTTCAGACTTAGAGATAGCTGGGGGCTTGTCCCAGCATCTCATCAGTTGGTCTAGGCTTTTCAGACATATATTTTTATATTCATCTTCAGATTCAGTGTTATGCTATTACCATTGGCTAAACGTTTTTGTTATTCAGACTTTCGCTATTTCAGAACTCAGTTATCAGTTTTTCTTAAATGTTGATCTTTAGTATCATGTTCATGCCATGGGTCAACTTGGAGCCACTCATGGTTCTAGGTTCCGTTTCATTATCTAGACCTTTGTTCGGGTCATGACAAACTTGGTATCAGAGCATTAGGTTTTGAAGTGTCCTAGGTTGTCTAAAAGCCACGTTAAGTGAGTCTTTTTCATGGGTGTGAAGCGCGCCACACTTATGCGGGAGAGGCTACAAGAAATTTTAGGAAATTTCCCTTCTTTCATGATCTATATCGTGCAATGAAGTATCTCTCTATCCTTCTAACTCATGTTATATGCATTTTCAGAATCATGCCTCCACGCCGAGTTTATGAAAGAAGGAATACCAACGGAAATAGCCATGGAAATGACAATGGAGATAGGAATTAGCAAGCCCCACCAGCCCCAATGGATCCCGTGCCAGAGGAGGTTGCCCATGCTGAGTTTAGGGGAGCCATTCGAATGTTGGCACAAGCGTTGGCCGCTCAAGTCAATCAGCAGGCAGTGGATCATGTTCCCCAAAATGGGAACGCAGTGGCGGTTAGATTTCGGGACTTTCTCAGTATGAACTCACCTGAGTTTCTTGGGTCGAGAGTGGATGAGGACTCACATGAGTTTCTGGAAGAGAAACAGAAGATCACCCAATTTATGAAGATGATAGGAGAGGAGTGTGCATACTTAGCCTCCTAGTTAAAGGGGTCACACATATATGGTATTGGTAGGGGAAGGAAAGCCAGGGAGTTGGAGTGGGTCCCATTGTTTGGGATGAGTTTCTCACTGCATTCTTACACCGAATCTTTCCTCGGGAGATGAGCAAAATCAAGGCGTCCTAGTTAATGAATTCGAAAAAAAACAACATGACCATCCAGGAGTATGCTCTAGATTTCACTCGGTTGTCCAAAAATGTGCCGAAGATGGTGGCTGATCAGAGGAATCGGGTAAGTAGATTTGTGAATGGAGTAGCGGGTTCCATGGTCAAGGATTGCAGGACCGCCATGCTACATCAGGATATTGACTTCTCCCAATTGATTTTGTATGCCTAGTAAATGAAGGTGGTGTAGATGAGGGAGACGGAGAGAGAGGCCAAGAGGGCCAGGACATACAACTTTTGGTTCTCCCAGTAAAAGTCCTGGTAGCAGAGATCGTCCTCACTCCCACCAAAGGCCATCAACTCCAGCACTGTCATAAGCTAGTGTGCCATCTAGATCTTGGTACGATCTATAGGGAAGGACATCTGTCTCTAGGAGATCAGGGGAGCGGGACAGTAGAGCCCAGCATTCCATTTTATGGCAGGTGTGGTAAGAGGTACACCGAACAATGTTTATCAGGTTCAAGGGCGTATTTTGGGTGAGGGAAGCGCGGCCACATGCTCAAATATTGTCCAGTGGCCAGACAGGTCCATGGTAGGGACCGTGACCTAGCTACCAATTCAGCAGCTCCATCAGCATGCTCAGCTCAGTAGGGTGCATCTACTAGTGCAGGTGTTGGTCAGCGTCAGAACAGGTTTTATGCCCTCTAATCACATAAGGAGAAGGAGGTCTCCCAAGATATGGTCACTGGTATTTTACATGTATTCCATCTTGATGTTTATGCATTGATAAATCTAGGAGCTACCCTATATTTTATGACGCCTTATGTTGCCATTATTTTCTGAGTTAGTCCCAAAATCCTATCAAAACCTATCTCAGTCTCTACTTCAATAGACGACTCAGTTATAGCTCGACGGGTATATAGAAATTGCCCTGTCACAGTCCTTCAGAAAGTCACCTCAGTCAATCTAGTAGAGTTAGACATGACTGATTTTGATGTTATCTTTTGTATGGACTAGTTTCATGCATGTGATGCCTCAGTGAATTGTAGTACCCTTACAGTAGAATTTCAATTTTCAAGCGAGCCAGTCCTAGATTGGAAGGGTAGTTCAGTTGTGCCTACAGATTTCTTTGTTTCCTACCTTAAGGCCAGAAAGATGATTTTCAAGGATTGCGTGTACCACCTAGTTCAGGTTAAGGATACAACGTCCAAAACCCCGACTCTCTAGTCAGTTCCTATAGTGTGTAAGTATGCAGAGGTTTCCCTAGATAATCTTCCAGGAGCCCCTCTCGAGCGGAAGATTTACTTTAGTATTGATCTTCTCCCGATACACATCCTATATCCAATCCTCAATACAAATGGATCTATTTGAGATAAAGGAGTTGAAAGAACAGTTGAAGGATCTCTTGGATAAGGGGTTCATCAGACCGAGAAAGTCCCCGTGGGGTGCGCCAGTTCTCATTATTCGTAAAAAGAATGGGTCTCTTCATATGTGCATTGACTATCGGTAGTTGAACAAGGTCACCATTAAGAACAAGAATCCATTCCCCAGAATTGATGACTTGTTTGACAAACTTCAGGGTGCTAAGTGCTTCTCAAAGATAGATCTCAGATCCGGCTATCACCAGCTTAGAGTTAGGGAGAGTAACATTCTAAAGACAACCTTCAGGACTTGGTATGGTCGCTATGAGTTTGTAGTTATTTCTTTGGACTAATGAATGCTCCTGCAGTTTTTATGGACTTGATGAACAGGGCGTTCAAGCTATATTTGGACATGTTCGTGATCGTCTTCATTGATGATATTCTCATATACTCCTGAATGGAGGAGGAGCATGTTGCTCATTTGAGGATCATGCTACAGACTCTCAAGGATCACCAGTTGTTTGCTAAATTCAACAAGTGTGAGTTTTGGTTGGACTCAGTAGTATTTTTGGGTCATGTAGTGTAAAGTGAGGGTGTGCAGGTGGACTCTCAAAAGATAGAAGATGTAAAGAATTGGCCTAGACTAGTTAATCCTTCGGATATCAGGAGTTTCTTGGGTTTAGCTGGCTATTACAAGAAGTTTTTTGAAGGATTTTCATCCATTGTGGCACAGTTGACTAAGTTGACCTAGAAAAAAGTCAAATTTTAGTGGTCGGATGCATGTGAAAAGAGTTTTCAAGAGCTAAAGACTTAAACTCACTTCAGCCCCAGTATTGACCCTTCCCGAGGGTATGGATGCATTTGTTATTGATTGTGATGTCTCTAGGGTTGGCCTGGGATGTGTGTTGATACAACAAGGTAAGGTCATCGTGTATGCCTCTAGACAGCTTAAGACTCATGAGAAGAATTACCCGACACATGATTTAGAATTGGCAATGGTGGTATTCGCATTGAATATTTGGAGACACTATTTGTATGGGGCCCATGTGTATGTGTTTACGGACCACAAGAGCCTACAATATGTGTTCACTCAAAAGGATTTGAATTTGCGACAAAGAAGATGGTTAGAGCTGCTCAAGGACTATAACATGAGTGTTCTTTACCATCCGGGCAAGGCTAATGTAGTGGTGGATACCCTTAGTAGGCTGTCCATGGAGAGTGTTTCTCATGTGGAAGATGGAAGGAAAGAGTTGATGAAGGATGTGCATCGAATTGTATGATTAGGGGTCCGCCTTATTGACTCGACGAATAATGGTGTCATTGCTTAGAATAGTTCAGAATCCTCTTTGGTGACTGAGGTAAAGGCTAGGCAAGATGAGGATCCCATTTTGGTAAAGTTGAAAGAAGCAGTTCAACATCATAAGGTAGAAGTCTTCTCCCAAGAGGAGATGGTGTACTTCGTTACCAAGGTCGTTTGTGTGTTTGGGGTGTTGATGACTTGAGAGAATGGATGTTGCATGAGGCTCATGGCTTGTGGTATTCTATCCACCCAGGTCCCACTAAGATGTACCGTGACCTATGGGAAGTCTATTAGTTGAATGGCATGAAGAAGGACATGGTTAAGTTTGTGGCTAAGTGTTTGAATTGTTAGCAAGTGAAAGTGGAGCATCAAAGACCCAGAGGTGTGCTACAAGACATCAGTATCCCTACATGGAAGTAGGAGAAAATCAATATGCACTTCATCACAGGGTTTCCTCGCACACGTTGATAGCATGACTTTATTTGGGTGGTTGTAGACAGATTGACGAAAGCAGCCTATTTTCTACCGGTCAAGACTCCCGACTCAACAGAGGATTATGCTAAATTGTAAATTCGAGAGTTAGTCCGGTTGCATAGAGTCCATCATTTCTGATAGAGGTACTCAGTTTACCACACAAGTCGTCATGCACCTAACAACTCATCAAGGGACCTGTAGGGGGAGGAAGTTCAGTAAATGAAGATTTTTTCTAGTGAAGTTAACGAGTGAGGACTATGAGTCATTAGTGGACCCAACGGCTCGTTAGGACTGGTAGTATCAGTTTTCCTATGAATTTAGTAAGGGTGTTTTCATAATTCCTAAACTCCTAAGCTTTAAACTACGTTGTTTTAAGCTCTGAAAGAGGTGTATTAAGAGCGGTTAAGCCTATTTTTAACCATTACCCTCTCATGCATACAACTTTAGAACTCTCCATTGAAGATCAAGCCTAGAACACTTCAAGTTCTTCTCCAAATCCTTTGGGCTTTCTACGGTAAGTGTAGATTCAGTTCTTCCAGGTATGTGAGGCCATAAATGAGGGTTCCTTTCACTCTCATGCTCATAGTTATCCTAAATCTCATGAATTCAAGTCTTAATTCAAGTTGATGATCCTATGGTGTTTTATCCCAATTTCATGAAATTCTCTATATTTTGTTTATGGGTTAATTCCCTTCATGTTTCAAAGTATGTTTTAAGATTCATGGGCAAATTTTATATCTATTTTGATTATAAATTCATGATTTCAAGTTTTAGAAAATTATGCCCAATTATGTAAGTTCATAAGAAGTCAAGTTTATGATTTATGATTTCAAGTATGATAAGATATCTAGCATGATTGAAAGTTGACAAACTATCCATGTATGAATTTATAATTTTGACTTATGAAGTCTATTTCAAGCATGCATGATTTTAAGATTTGGGCAAGCCCATACATGTTAAGTATGTTTCGTGATTCCATTCAGTTTCATAATATCAACTTACCATATGGTTTGGAGTGATACTCTCTATTTTCAGCTTATGGTATGTTTGGAGCCAAGACTCCCCATATTTAAATTTCAGACTATACATGTAATTACATTATCAGCTTCATGGAAAAATGATGGTTTCAGCTTTATTCGAAAACGATGGAGAGCAATTTGCATGTTTTTAGGAGCATTGTCTAACATCTAGTAGGCTAGGGGTTCATGAAAACCTCGGGTCTCAGAACTATGCACAAATGTAGGATTATCCATTTACTTTGGGATCTCCCTTGTGAGCTTCCCTTTCTCCAAAAGGGCTTTCAACTTGATATCGATATCATTGTAGCACCCATAGCCATGGAAAGGCTTTGGACGGCTCCGCCTACTTAAGTGTACTAGTTGGGATCACGTAAGCTCTATCGTGATAGAGTCGGTTATATGGCAAGTCTTCCATTGTTCCTCGTGATCTCAGTTATGCATATTTATCAGTTATGATATTATGTTTTTCAGCAAGTTTGACCCAAAATGATTAGGTTATCAGTTTTATTTATGAATTTCAGTTTCAACTTTGGGTCAATCGATTCAGTTATGAGATCCAGTTTATGACTATTCATTTTTTTCAGATATCAACATGTAGTTCCTACTCTTGTGATTTAATGACTTGTGTTAATATACATGATTTCAGTTTATACTTACTCAGCCTATTTTACTACCTTGCATACTTAGTATATTTCAAGTACTGACCACATACTCTATATTGTATCGTTTCATATTACAGGTCCTAGAAATCAAACTCAACTACGTCATTAGTCCTGCTCTTGTTCCAGTTTAGACCCTGCCTTGGGTGAGTCGTCATCCTCCGAGGACATCTATCTTTCAATAGCATTATGTCAGTTTTCTTCTGACATAGAGATAGCTGGGGGTTTGTCCCAGTATCTCATCAGTTAGTAGAGGCTTTTCAGACACAGTGTTATAATATTACCGTTGGCTAGACGTTTTGTTATTCAAACTTTTGCTAATCTAGAATTTAGTTATCATCTTTGCTTAAATTTTGATATTTAGTATCATGTTCATGCCATGGGTCGACTTGGATCCATTCATAGTTCTAGGTTACGTGTCTTGATCCGGGCCTATGTTCAGGTCATAACAAACTTGGTATCAGAGCATTAGGTTTTGAAGTGTCCTAGGGTGTCTGAAAATCGCGTTAAGTGATTCTCTTTCATGGGTGTGAAGCGCGCCACACTTATGGGGGAGAGGCTACAAGACGTTTTAGAAAATTTCCCTTCTTTCATGATTTATGTCGTGCGATGAAGTATCTCTATATCCTTCTAGCTCGTGCTATATGCGTTTTTAGAATTATGCCTCCACGCCGAGTTAATGGAAGAAGGAATGGCAATGGGAATGGCTATGGAAATGACAATGGAGATAGGCATCAGCAAGCCCCACCTGCCCCAGCGGATCCCATGCCCGAGTAGGTTGCCCATGCTGAGTTTAGGGCAGCCATTCAGATGTTGGCACAAGCATTGACCGCTCAGGTCAATCATCAGGCAGTGGCTCATGTTCCCCAGAATGGGAACGCAGTGGGGGCTAGAGTTCGGGACTTCCTCAAGATGAACCCACCTAAGTTCCTTGGATCGAGAGTGGCTGAGGATCCATATGAGTTTTTGGAAGAGATACAGAAGATCACCCAATTTATGGGGGTGACAGGAGAGAAGCATGCAAACTTAGCCTCCTATCAGTTAAAGAGGGTCGCTCATATATGATATTGGTAGTGGAAAACAACAAAAAAAATGGTCTTTATTGGCGATAAAAAATGTATTTCGTGGAAATAGATATTGCCGCCAAAACATTTATTGGCCATAAACTTTTGACGTTGATATTGGCGTCGCTAAAGCCTTTAGTAGACATTCAGCAAAATGCTGGTAAAGATATATTTTATTGCCACCAAAACTCACCTGTTTTAACAGCAAATGTGTAACGACAATTATGATGTCGTGCGATGAAGTATCTCTATATTCTTCTAGCTCGTACTATATGCGTTTGCAGAATCATGCCTCCACGCCGAGTTAATGGAAGAAGGAATGGCAATGGGAATGGCCATGGAAATGACAATGGAGATAGGCATCAGCAAGCCCCATCTGCCCCAGCGGATCCCGTGCCCGAGTAGGTTGCCCATGCTGAGCTTAGGGCAGCCATTCAGATGTTGGCACAAGCATTGACCGCTCAGGTCAATCAGCAGGCAGTGGCTCATATTCCCCATAATTGGGACGCAGTGGAGGCTAGAGTTCGGGACTTCCTCAAGATGAACCCACCTAAGTTCCTTGGGTCGAGAGTGGCTGAGGACCCATATGAGTTTCTGGAAGAGATACAGAAGATCACCCAATTTAAGGGGGTGACAGGAGAGGAGCGTGTCGGCTTAGCCTCCTATCAGTTGAAGAGGGTTGCTCATATATGGTATTGGTAGTGGAAAACTACAACAAAAACGGTCTCTAGTGGCGATAAAAAATGTATTTCGTGGCAATAGATATTGCCGCCAAAACATTTACTGGCCATTAAACTTTTGACATTGATATTGGCATCGCTAAAGCCTTTAGTAGATATTCAGCAAAATGTTGGTAAAGATATATTTTATCGCCACTAAAACTCACATGTTTTAACAGCAAATGTATAGCGGCAATTATGATGTCTACTAAATCCAATCTGAAAATGGTTAATTATTCTCTTTTAGTGTCCATTTTTATGGCCGATAAATTTTAATTAAATTACCGCTAAAAGTCACAATCTTTAAGGACAATTATTTGTGGCAATTATAATGGCTACAATAAATATCTTAATTTGACCTTTTAGCGTCTTTTTTATGAAAGATAACTTAAATTAAATTGCCACTAAAAATTACATTTCTTTAACTACAATTGATTTGTGTCAAGTATAATGGCTATAATAAGTAAAATTAATTTTCCTTTTTTGCATCCAATTTTATGCTCCTTAAATTTAATTATTGCCGCTAAAGCCACAAGATTTAACAACAATTGGATAGCTTTGGATAATAATGGTTAATATATTCCAAAAAATGATCTAATTTGCTAAAAAAATCCAATAAAATTTATTAGTAAAAGAGTCTTTAGTGACAACAAAGTTCAGTAAGTGCTACAAAAAGGCATCACTATTAATTCATAAAAACATAATATATCTCTTTAGATCTAACAAACAAATGAAGTACTAATCCAAAATATTAATGTAATAACTTTAAAACCTTATATTGTTTGAACTATATAACTAATGTCATTACATAACCAATCCTATAGAAAATCAAAAATGATGGTCTTGAAATAATTTCCGCAACTCTTCACCATATTGAAACCTTTCAAATGCTGAATTTTTGAATATTAGACTATATAACCTGAAACAATAATATAACTGTGTTAATAGATGAAACATAATGTTTGAAAACATGAAATTTCAGTTTTCTTACTTAATATAACAAAAAGAATCAAACATTTTGAGATAGCCTCAAAATTATAGTTTTTTACCACTACTTCGGAACACAGCTATGAGGAAAGCATGCTTATGCTTAAACAACTGATAAGTGAGCAAAACTGCCAGTTTAGAAAATAAAGACCAACCTCATTAATGTACTTCAGTAATGTTGCTGTCTTCTTTGGATATGCTTGAAGTAATCTACGTATGATAAATTTGTCTGTCAAAAGAAATTTGACAAAGCTATTCGCAAATCACTTTGAATATGGAAGGAGACTTCTTTTAGTTGCTCAACTTTACATGAGCAAGTAAAAAACTGATAGTAAAATCTCCATCCAAACACCTTTAATTTGTTACAGGCAAAATGAAGAAACAAATTTAGTCCAGATTTTAAGAAACATAACTAGAATTTTAAATGAGTAAATAAGCAAGCAAAATCTATAGCTTGCAATTACATGTAAATCAAAGGAAATAACTCAAATTCTTGTATGATAGCCAAGAATTGAGCGCACATACCTGATATATCACTCATTTGCAATTTAGTTGTCTAATTCTTAAAATAAAACTCAGCTAAGAAATATTTATAATTACTAGAAACATAACTAAACTCCTAAATGTTCTAAGGCACATCTAATGTTACTAATCCAATCCAGAGCAAGAAAATCACCCCAGACCATTATTCTTTTTTTAAATAATGGTAAGAAATTGTATAAGAAAAGGATCAGCACTAAGGAAGTGCAAAAAATGTGAAGTTACAGATTATGCAATTCACCAATCATGTCTAACAAAAAATCTACATCTTGTACAGAAGACAGCTTGCACCAAAAAACTAGCAAAGAAAGAGCACTAAGCTTAAGGCGAAGAAGGCATCTATTGTTGTTGCCTTCAAAAGTTTTGTTGTTCCTTTATGTCCATAGGGTCCACCAAATCGCATTGGGAATGGTATTCCAATTTTTTTTAGACTTTTTGGTGAGTCCAGACCTGTTCTAGCTAGAAAGATACTCACTTGTGGAGTTTGGTGTGGTCCAGTGATTTACTATTAACTCTATAGGCTTAGAAGTATGTTAAAATTTCTTGTCAGCAATTAAAAAAAGACACAACTAACACAATATCTTTAGAGAAAGAGTAAACTTACCTCAAGGAGAACCTTTGAATACTTGGAAGGCCATTCATCATCTTTCTTTACAAAGGACCTGGAAGAATATTACATTTGTGACAAATGTTGAAGATTAATTCATTCTTTTCTCTAGTTTCTACTCTTCCACATAGTATTACATCTCTGTTTATACACTTTAATTTCAAAATTCCAATTATAGCTTCTGTCAGCTAAATATTCTGGAAGAATAATGCACAAGAAGGCCTTTTTCAATTTAAATGGATGCAACAATTGCAGCAAAAGATGACTAACGTCTACCTCAACGACCAAAGATAAAGTTTCACTTTTTAGATATGTTGTACACCATCATGAATGGATAATTGAGGAAAGAGAACAAATAAATCTTTGCTCTCCTCGGACCACGTGTTATCAATGTATATATCCTCCTAAGAAGGATCATGATTTTCACATGCATTTAACAACCAAAAGAAGTAAGCAAGCAAATAGCTCGTAGCGGCAATGACAACTAAAACATTCAAACATGGGCAAACAATTTAATCAACAAATCTTATGTAGAGAGATAAAATTTGTACCAAAATAATATCTAAATGTATAGGCTACAATATTTAATATTTTTTGATAAACATGTGCAACCAATCTTTGATCTTTTATGTTAAGAGAAGAGAAACGAAAGTGTTGCATCAAAACAGTAAAGGTGGGCCAACCTATTATTAAAATATTTTGAAACTTTTGAAAATAATGAGCTATTAAATACTTAAATAGAAATGCTTGAATGTGTCGTTAACCATCAGTACACAACCATAAAGCTTTACACCACAAATGGAGAGATACGATATGTTGGGATTTAAACAAATCAAATGGAAATCAACTAGAAATGATAGGCACATGTAATTGATTACCAAATCATATCTTTGTGAAACATAGTCTTTAGACCACTCTGTGCTCCTATTACTTCATCATGTAAGGCCAAGCACAGATGAAACAAAAGACCATTGATAGATTACTTAAGCGTGAAGTCAATTTAAATAAAATTCTGAAATATGCTAAATTTCCAGTCATGTTGTTGAACAGATCTAAAACACTATGTGAATATCAAATAAAAATCAAGATATCTAGTATTATCTCGTTTCTCTCTTCACCTATGTAATCAAGAAGTGAAAAAGAGAGTGAATAATACATTCCATTTAGTATCAACATGGCCATATAATTATATGACTAGCTGCTCTTCTATAGCCGAATGCAAATAATCATGTAAGAGTTCTAAACATGAAATATTCGTCACACAATAATTATCATTACTGTCTTAGCATAGCGGAAAATAAATAAACTTTGAGGCAATTCATATAGCTTTTTTTATTTTTTATTTTTAAAAAAATTGGGGGTAAGAGAAGGAGAAATGGGGAAGGAGATTACAAGGTGGGAATCGAACTTCACCAACAAGGTGAAAGTTCAGACAGCAACCAATATAGCTAAGATTTAAGGTGTGAAAAGAAATAAAAGAGAATGCAGCCTATAAACAAGAAGTATGTTAAAAATCCAAACAATATTGGCTGCCAGTTATTTTTCGTTCTTTATGAAAAACCAAAAGCATGTACTCAAATTACATTGCAAATGATATTAAGAGTACTTTACCTTTAGTTGACCTTTTATTCACTGTGTCTACTAATAAGAGATATTATGACTGCACCAGAATGAACCAAGCACACAAAACATATATAACAGTGAACTTAACGTGGAAAAGATCAAAAGCAAACAAACTATTCAAAGTCAAGAACACACCTCTACGAACACACTTGTAATAGAGCGAAGTAAATGAGAAGAGGCTATCACCTTTGGAGCTAAAAGGAGTGAGAGGAGGATTGATGCACACAACAAAAGCAACTTTAAAGCCTGAGATAGCCATAATAGAATTCAAACCCAAATCGTAGTAGCATCAAACCAAAAGGACAGAAGAAAATTCAAGCTTAGATATGTTGACTATGATTAGGGCAAGAGAATACAAACAAGATGTACCTATTTAGAATCCAAACTAAATACAACAATACTCAAACAGCTCTTTCAGTTAAAGCACAGGAGAATGCAAATGTTAACAAAAGAAAACCTAAATTAAGATTGCGGTGTAACACATAGACCAGATTTAAAGTGTAAACAACTAAGAAATCATACCCAAATTCATGATTTAGATTATAATATGCTCAAATATTCTCATATTAATAAATAAAGATAAGAAGGGACCTATAAGGTATGAAATTTGAGTAGCAAAGCCAAAGCCCAAATGGGTTTCTTCGATAGTGAATACAAAATCAACAATGGAGGATCAGTTTGTGATAATAGAGAATAAAAGTAGACAAAGAAGATAGGATCATAAAAAATGGTGAATTCTCATTCTATTCTTCTCTGTTCCCAAAAGGGTGAGAAATATATGCCAAGCGGGAAATAGTCGTAGAGGATATTGAGATTGAAAGACAGATAGGTTAGCTTACCTGGTGTCAAGGGATTGTAAGACCTCTGGTAGCTGGCGATTCTTAGATGATGGTGGCAGGGCGTCGATTAGAGACAAGCGTCGGGAAATTTTGTTCTGGGAGGTGCTAAAGCAAGCAAAAAGTACCAGAGGAAAACATTTTATTATTTATATTTTCTGAAAAATAATTGGAGGGAAGATAAAATGATTAAAATTAATTTCAAATGGTGATTCTTAGTGGCAAATCATTTTTATCACCGATAAAAGCATGTTTTTTACTGGTTAATGTTCATGTGCCGCTAATATTCTAAGTTAGAAGAATTAATTAGTGGCTATTGTATTATTGCCTCTAAATAATTGCCATTAAAAGTCATTTTTGTAGTAGTGGAAGGATAGCCGGGGAATTAGAGCGGATCCCATTGGTTGGGATGAGTTTCTCACCGCATTCTTAGACCGATTCTTTCCTTAGGAGATGAGTGAAATCAAGGTGGCTGAGTTCCTGAATTTGAAACGAACAACATGATCGTCTTGGTGTATGCTCTAGAGTTCACTTGGTTGTCCAAATATGCGTCGGAGATGGTGGATAATCAGAGGGCTCAGGTGAGAAGATTTGAGAATGGAGTAGCTAGTTCCTTAGTCAAGGATAGCAGGATCGTCGTGCTACATCAGGACATTGACTTCTCCCAATTGGTTTTGTATGCCCAGCAGATGGAGGCGGTGCAGATGAGGGAGAGGGAGAGAGAGGCCAAGAGGATCAGGACAGACAGCTTTGGGTTCTCCCAGTAGGGGTCCAATGGCGGAGATCGTCCTCAATCCCACCAGAAGCCATCAGCTCCAGCGCCGTCGTCAGCTAGTGTGCCATCTAGATCTCGGCGTGATCTATAGAGAAGGACATCAGGCTCTAGGAGGTCAGGGGAGCATGACAGTAGAGCCCAGCTTTTCGTTTTATGGCAGGTGTGGTAAGAGGCACACTGAACAGTGCTTAGCAGGTTCAAGGGCATGTTTTGGGTGCAGGAAGCCCGACCACATGCTCAAAGATTTTCCAGCGGCCAGACAGGGCCATGGTAGGGACCGTGACCCAACTACCAGTTCAGCAGCTCAACCAACACGCTCAACTCAGTAGGGTGCATCTACTAGTGCAGGTGGTGGTAAGCTTCAGAACAAGTATTATCCCCTCTCATCACATCAGGAGCAGGAGGTCTCTGCGGATGTGATCACTTGTATATTACGAGTATTCCATCTTGATGTTTATGCATTGTTAGATCCACGGGCTACCCTATATTTTATGACGCCTTATGTTGCCATTAGTTTTGGACATAGTCTCGAAATCCTATCAAAACCTTTCTCAGTCTCAACTCCAATCGGTGACTCTGTTATAGCTCGATGGGTATACAGAAATTTCCCTATCACAGAAATTTAGAAAGTCACCTTAGCCGATCTAGTAGAGTTAGACATGATCGATTTTGATGTTATCTTTGGTATGGACTAGTTTCATGCATGTTATGCCTCAATGAATTGTAGAACCCGTGCAGTAGAGTTCTAATTTCTGGGCAGGTCAGTCCTAGATTAGAAGGGCAGTTCAGCTATGCCTATAGGTCGCTTTGTTTCCTACCTTAAGGCCAAAAAGATGATTTCCAAGAGTTGCGTGTGACACCTAGTTCGGGTTAAGGATACAATGTCTGAAACCCCGACTCTCCAGTCAGTTTCTATAGTGTGTGAGTATCCAGAGATTTTCCCAGATGATCTACCAGGAGTCCCTCCTGAGCAAGACATTGACTTTAGTATTGACCTTCTTCCCGATACGCAACCTATATCCATTCCTCCATACAGAATGGTTCAAGTTGAGCTAAAGGAGTTGAAAGAATAGTTGAAGGATCTCTTAGATAAGGGGTTCATCAGACCGAGCAAGTCCCCATAGGGGGCGCCAGTTCTCTTTGTTCGGAAAAAGAATAGGTCTCTTCGTATGTGCATTGACTACCGACAGTTGAACTAGTTTCACCATTAAGAACAAGTATCCCTTCCCTATAATTGATGACTTGTTTGACCAACTTCAGGGTGCTAAGTGCTTCTAAAAGATAGATCTCAGATCCGGCTATCACCAGCTCAGAGTTAGGGAGAGTGACATTCCGAAGACAACCTTCAGGACTCAGTATGGTTACTGAGTTTGTAGTCATGTCTTTTGGACTAACGAATGCTCCTGCATCTTTTATAGACTTGATGAACAGGGTGTTAAAGTCATATTTGGATATGTCCGTGATCGTCTTCATTGATGATATTCTCATATACTCCCGGAGTGAGGAGGAGCATGTTGCTCATTTGAGGATCGTCTACAGACTCTCAAGGATCGCTAGCTGTTTGCTAAATTCAGCAAGTGTGAGTTTTGATTGGACTCAATAGCATTTTTAGGCCATGTGGTGTCATGAGGGTGTGCAAGTGGACTCTCAAAAGATAGAAGTTGTAAAGAATTGGCCTAGACTAGTTAATCCTTCGAATATCAGGAGTTTCTTGGGTTTAGCTGGCTATTACAGGAAGTTTTTTGAAGGGTTTTCATCCATTGCAGCATCGCTGATTAAGTTTACCTAGAAGAAAGTCAAATTTCACTGGTTGGATGCATGCGAGAAGAGTTTTCAAGAGCTAAAGACTCGGCTCACTTCAACCCCAGTATTGACCCTTCCCGAGGGTATGGATGGATTTGTTATTGATTGTGAGGTCTCTAGGGTTGGCCTGGGATGTGTGTTGATACAGCAAGGTAAGGTCATCGTGTATGCCTCTAGACAGCTTAAGACTCATGAGAAGAATTACCTGAAGCATGATCTGGAATTGGCAGCGGTGGTATTCGCATTGAAGATCTGGAGACACTATTTGTATGGGGTCCATGTGGATGTTTTTACAGACCACAAGAACCTACAGTATGTGTTCACTCCGAAGGATTTGAATTTGCGACAAAGAAGATGGTTAGAGCTGCTCAAGGACTATGACATGAGTGTTCTTTACTATCTGGGCAAGGCAAATGTAGTGGCAGATGCCCTTAGTAGGCTGTCCATGGAGAGTGTTTCTCATGTGGAAGATGGAAGGAAAGAGTTGGTAAAGGATGTGCATCGACTTACATGATTAGGGGTTTGTCATGTTGACTCAACAGATGGTGGCGTCATTTTTCAAAATGGTTCATAATCTTCTTTGGTGACTGAGGTTAAGGATAGGCAAGATGAAGATCCTATTTTGGTAAAGTTGAAAGAAGTGGTTCAACATCAGAAGGTAGAGATCTTCTCCCAAGGGGAGATGGTGTACTTTGTTATTAGGGTCGTTTGTGTGTTCTGGGTATTGATGACGTGAGAGAATAGATGTTTCATGAGGCTTATGGCTTGTAGTATTCTATCCATCGAGGTGCCACCAAGATGTACCCTGACCTACGGAAAGTCTATTGGTGGAGTTGCATGAAGAAAGACATAGCAGGTTTATGGTTAAGTATCCGAATTGTCAGCAAGTGAAAGTGGAGCATCAAAGACTCGGAGGTGTGCTACAAGACATCAGTATCCCTACTTAGAAGTGGAAGGAAAACAATATGGACTTCATCACAGGGTTGCCTTGCACACGTCGACAGTATGACTCTATTTGGGTGGTTGTAGACAGATTGACGAAAGCAACCTATTTTCTACCAGTTAAGACTATCGACTCAACAAAGGTTTATGCTAAATTATACATTTGCGAGTTAGTTCGATTGCATGGAGTCCCCTCTTCCATCATTTCAGATAGAGGTACTTAGTTTGCCTCACAGTTTTGGAGATTGTTTCAGAAAGAACTTGGTACTCAGGTCAAGCAAGCACAACTTTTCACCCGCAAACAGATGGTCAGGCCGAGCAGACCATTAAAACTCTTAAGGATATGTTGAGAGTGTGTGTGATTGGTTTCAAGGGTAGTTGGGATGATCATTTACCTCTTATAGAATTTGCTTACAATAACAATTACCACTCCAGTATTCAGATGGCTCCGTTTGAGGCTCTTTATGGGTAGATATTTTGATCCCCTATTAGATGGTTCGAGGTAGGTGAGGCTACATTGATAGAGCCAGATTCATTTCATGAGGCTATGGAGAAGGTTTAACTTATTAGAGAAAGGCTGAAAATAGCTTAGAGTCGATAGAAATCCTACGCAGATGTTAGATGGAGAGAGCTTGAGTTTGATGCCGATGATTGGGTGTTCTTGAAGGTTTCTCCCATGAAAGTAGTGATGAGGTTCGTAAAGGAGAGGAAGCTTAGTCCTTGATATGTTGGTCACTACAGGATTGTGAGACATGTTGGAAAGGTGACCTATGAGTTGGAGCTACCAATGGAGTTGGTATTGCAGTTCCTTTCCCTAGCTATTCAGTATGTTTACCCATATCCGAGGATGATTATTCCCAGAGAGAGATATTGTAATACCCCGAATTCCCTTAGATTAGACTCAAGGGTTGAAACTGAGAAAGCAGGAAATTTCGCACTAGGTCATCGAACGACTCGTCAGGTGACCTAACAGGTCACCTGACAGATTGTTCGGTGTGAGCTAAGTTGGAAGAATGAGATTGTTTCGGGACTTGATGGGTGGGACGATGAGTCGTTGTGTCACCCCACAAGTCGTGGTGTCCCTTGTTAAGTATGGGAGGGAGGGATTGACAGTGTTGGCAGTGGATGAAGGGACGAGTCATCATGCACCTAATTACTCGTCAAGTGACCCATGGGAGGAGAAAGTTCAGTAAATGAAGATTTTTTCTGGTGAAGGTAACGAGTGAGGACTACGAGTCGTTAGTGGACCCAACGACTCGTTAAGTCCCTCGTTAGGACTTGCAGTATCAGTTTTCCTGCAAAATTAGTAAAGGTGTTTTCGTAATTCCTAAGCCCTAAACTACATCATTTTAATCTCTGAAAGAGGTGTATTAAGAAGGGTTAATCCTATTTTTATCCATTCCCCTCCCATACATGCAAATCTAGACCTCTCCATTGAAGATCAAGCCTAGAACTCTTCAAGTTCTTTTTCAAATCCTTTGGGCTTTCTAGGGAAAGTATAGATTCAATTCTTCTAGGTGTGTGAGGTCATAAATGTGGGTTCCTTTCACTCTCATGCTCATAATTCTCCTAAATATCATGAATTCAAGTTGATATTCCTATGGCATTTTAGCCCAATTTCATAAAATTCTCTATGATTTGTTTATGGGCTGATTCCCTTTATGTTTCAAAGTATGTTTTAAGATTCATGGGTTGATTTTATATCTATTTTGATTATAAATTCATGATTTTAAGTTTTAGAAACAATTATGTAAGTTCATGAGAAGTCAAGTTTATGATTTATGATTTCAAGTATGATAAGATATATAGCATGATTGAAAGTTGACAAACTACCCATGTATGAATTTATGATTTTGACTTATAAAGTCTATTTCAAGCATGCATGATTTTAAGATTAGGCCAAGCCCACACATGTAAAGTATATTTCATGATTCATTTCAGTTTCATAATATCAGCTTACCATATGGTCTGGAGTGATACTCCCTATTTTCAGCTAATGGTATGTTTGGAGCCGGGGCTCCTAATATTCAGATTTCAGACTATGCATGTAATTACATTATTAGCTTTGTTGAAAAATGATGGTTTCAGCTTTGTTGAAAAATATTTTTGGGAGTAGTGTCTAGCACTGAGTAGGCTAGGGGTTCATGCAAACCCTGGGTCTCAGAACTATGCACGAACGTAGGATTATCCATTTACTTTGGGACCTCCCTTGTGAGATTCCTCTGCCACGAAAGGACTTTCAATTTGATATCGATATCATGGTAGAGCCCATAGCCCTGGCAAGGCTTTGGGCAGCTCCGCCCACTTGAGTGTAATTGTTGGGATCACGTAAGCTCTATCGTGATAGTGTCGGTTATATGGCGAGTCTTCCATTGTTCCTCATGATCTCAGTTATGCATGTTTATTAGTTATGATATTATGTTTTTCAGCAAGTTTGACCCAATGATCATCAGTTTTACTTATGCATTTAAGTTTCATCTTTGGGTCAATCGATTCAGTTATGCGATCCGGTTTATGGCCATTCATGTTTTTATACAACATATAGTTCCTACTCTTATGATGTTATGACTTATGTTAATATACATTATTTTAATTTATTCTTACTCAGCCTGTTTTACTACCTTGCATACTCAGTACATTTCAAGTACTGACCGCATACTCTATGTTGTATCATTTCATGATACAGGTCCTAGCAATCAGACTCAGCCTCACTGTTAATCCTGCTTTCATTCCAATTCAAACCCTTCCTTAGGTGAGTCCTCATCCTCCAAGGACATCTATCTTTTAGTAGCATTATGTAGTTTTTTTAGACCTATAGATAACTGGGGGCTTGTCCTAACATCTCATTAGTTAGTAGAGGTTTTTCAGACATCGATTTGTATATTCAGCTTTAGACTAAGTGTTATGATATTACTGTTGGCTAGACGTTTTGTTATTCAGACTTCTGCCATTTCAAAATTCAGTTATCGATTTTGCTTAAATTTTGATCTTTAGCATCATATTCATGCTATGGGTCGACTTGGCGCCATTCATTGTTCTAGCTTCCATGTCTTGATCCGGGCCTATGTTCCGGTCGTGACGTTAGGCTAGGTTTGGAGCAGTTTTTGTAGCAACATTCAATAAGAGGTGTTTTCTTTGGTATTATTGGTTGTTATCGATTTGTTGGACTTTTTATTGCTTTACTTTCCTGTTTTCCCTTTGTTATGGGATTGTGGGCCCGAGGACATGGTTTTAGAGTAGCTAGAGGGTGATTTACCCTATTTGACATGGTATTATTTATTTATACGTATATATATATATACCTGAGTGAGTATGTATACATCTACATATACATGCACATGGACTGAGGTATGATTTGAAGGAAAAATACTGATTTCAGCTTTTAAACTAAAAGGCTCTCATCTTTTATTGATTTGAGCTTTGGGGGAGTGTAGTATTGTTTTATCAATTTTCGATTTTATAAATGATTTGCACCACCTAAAAATTTGATTCGAGGTAAGATGTCAGACCAGTTATACTTTACATTTTCTATCTACGTTCGAGGTGAGATGCCACACGACCCGAGGTCTTTCTCGGGTTTTGTTATTACTATATCCAAGGTGAGATGTCGTGTGACCCAAGGTCATTGCCGAGTTTCACTACATATTGCATTGGCCACATATTACATTGTATCATCCCATACTGCACTACATTATTCTTGTATACCTGTATATTTGTATATTCGTGTATTATTGTTATTTCCAACTTTACCTTTGATCTGTTGTGATTTTCTAAATTAGTTTTTGATAGATAGATCCTTTCATGTCTTTTATATTATATATTATCTTCTGAGCTTGGTCGGCCTATGATCCCTACTGAGTACTCTATGTTTTGGTACTCATACTGCACTTCTGTATGTTTTTCTGATGCAACTCCCAGTACGAGTCACCCTCGTAATCTTCTGCTTGTTCGTGGATTCTTTTGCTGATTTGGATCGTGGTAAGCTCCTGGTATTCGGAAATTTACTACCATCATGGCCTAATTTCAGGTCGTGACAATTATTTAGATGATACTTAAAATAACATAAAAAAATGATGGTATACAGAAAAATATTCATTAAAGGAAAGGTTATCCTTTAGGAAAAGTTGGTGCAGTGATATGAAAAGAATAAAATGTAATATATAGTTCTTTAAATAGTTTGAGTACACAGAAAAACTAGATGATAAAAAAAATCATTAAGCATGATTGTTAGTAAATGGAATACCAAAACTAAGTTGGTTGAATTTATACCATTAGAACAAATTAGTTTACCAATAGATGGTAGAATTGTTACCACTACACCGTTTAAAATTGATATAGCAGATTCCCAGGGTAATCCTGTTACACCCCGAGTCTATACTGTTACACCCCGTAAGTTTCTAGAGTTTAGTCGGCCTATTCGCATATTGGTTGAGAGTTTTAGAGTGCCATACGTACGAGGAAAGGGCCCGGGGAAAGGCCGAACGAGTGCCAAGTCGGGATTTCGTGAGAGGAGGCCGAACCAAGCTGCCTAAAGGGGAAAAGTGGCACGGAGCATCTCCTCCGCATTAGCTAACGTGGAACAGAGCAGAATCAGCGCATTGGGAAACGTGCCACATTGCCTTGTATGCAGCCTCAAGTATATAAGGGTCTCACACTTTGAAATGAGATCATAATTCATATATCTTCGACCAATAGAGAATAGGGACGCAGGAAAACATTTAATTTTCATCCAATTACGCTGCTAAACGCCGTCCAAATACAAATTAACTTCGGGTATCAAAGTATAAGGCTGCAGGGAGCATTTCTACAGAGTTAGTTTCGTGAAATTCACCCGGCGAATCGTCGTCCCGCCTAGCCAAAGTTGTTGGAATTTCTCCAAACTAGTGTCAATACGATCCCAGGCTTAATGTAAGCATTTCTCCCTTCTAGAGTTTCAAGAAATAATGAGGTTTCGACCGTGTTCCGTAAAGTTAGAATATAGTTAATATTTATATATAAAGTTTTCCTTTTTGTCGAACTTAGTGTTAAAACTAGTCCTATCTTTCCAATAACACGATTTCAGTTGGAAAGAGCTATTGAATACTAATTGGAACCTATCCATTAATCAGAAACGGACAATCGAGGTATGTTAAGGCATTTTCTTGCGGCAAGTTAGTTTCTTCAGCATAGTAATCCAGTACGAATCCTAGTAAAGCATGTCGGGAGTATGTTATCATGTTTAGTTGTTGTTGTCAGTTGAGACTCGTAAATTGTATTATTTTGGGCTGGATTATACCTGTATAGCTTCTGTGACCACCCCAGGGTTAATAACTGTGTCGCCGCCCGCCAGGGGCGAGGATACGTCGCTCTACGGAGCGGCATGCCATCCGCAAGGGACGAAAATGGGGATCTAGATCCTCATATTGTCGGTGTTGGCCTTATACACACCCCCGCCGAGCGTTTACACTCGGGGTGTAGATATCAGGAGTCCTCCGGACTCAGACTCAGACACAACTACAGTCAGGGGCTGAGCGGGCCTAGTTGTAGACCCAAGGGATCGGCAGGACGCTTATAGCTGGTAGTTGACTCAGTATGACCTGGATAGGGGTATATAGATTGAGGTGTACTCACTAGGGCTA
>JACEIK010003655.1:65735-80942 GCA_018107945.1 Datura stramonium | reverse complement strand
AAGTGTATAACTTTGTGTGAGACACTTAGGCTCTTGAATTTGACTCAATGTGATTGAAGCTTAGTTTTGAATTCTTGTGATTAGCTGAGTTAAGAGTCTGTGGAATGTGTCTTGAATTGAGCATGTGTTGTGAGTGTAAGTTTTTCGAATATTCCGTGCTATTGTGGAATGTATAGAACTTTCCTGGTGTGTATATAAAATGAAATGAATGATGTGAATTGTAGGAGATGATTTAGGCATTTCTTTGAATGAACCTAAATGTTATCCCTCACTTTACCTACCTTGAATATTTAATCCTAGTTAGCCCAATTGAGCCTTGAGCCTATTCTTTGATAGGTACAACATAAGCTTAATCCTTTTTCTTTCATTAGCCTTGAATTTGATTCAAAACTCCTAAGCGCGTAAGAAAAAAAATCCGTAAGAGTGAAGGAGTGAGAAACGGGAAAAAGGAGGAAAAGTAGAAAGTTGTAAAAGTTGAGAAAAGGACAAAGGTGCACTTGTGTGAAAATGGTTGATTATTAGTAGGGAATAAGAAAATAAATGAATGAAAAAAATTTGCTTAAGTACTCTTTACTACTAAACTGAGGGTGCTTAGAGAAATGGGAACAAGAAGAAAAAATTTCAAGATGGAAAAGAATGAGGGTGAAGTAAGAGAAGAGATGTCCTTAATGAAGGTTTAAGTTATTAAAAGCGCTTGGGGAAGATAACCACTATTACTGGCCAGAATAGTACCTACCCGTTCCTTAGCTTACATTACAACCTAGTAAGTCCTACTTGATCTTACGTTCATACTTACGTTCATACATCCTTAAATTAGTGGAGTAAACACTAAGGGAAAGCTTATGGTTAACTACATGATGCATGTGAATTCTTTGAGAGAGCGAGCGAATTTTAATCATATACCCATACATGGTGTGATTTGAAAATTATGAGTTAAAAATGGGTAAATTCTCTTGTGGTGAGGGAACATGTTTAATGGAGGATAGCATTCATGTTGAATTTCTTGATCAGTTGATTTGCATGAGTTGCTTAGATTGAGAGTCAATTCTTGACGTTAGGAAGTCTTAACATAGTTTTATTTCATTTCAATGATTAAATCGTGCATGCTCTATTTTTAGCTTGCTATCAAAGAGTCATTGTAGCCGTATCTTGAATTGTCTTGCAAAAATTAGCTATGTGAGTCTTCGTGCATGAGATGTAAAAGGTTTCAGCCTGAGGACGAACAAGACTTTAAGTGTGGGTTGTGATCTTGGGCATACTGCATGCCCAAGTGCTACTTTATAACTCAATTTAGTCTTGTTTTTCTCTTATTTATATACATTTTCATGTGATTTTATGTAAATGTGAATATATACTAACCAACATGATTAGTCCTTATTTTTGAAGGAAATAATGCATTAGAGGACCCAATCTATGATTTGGTGAAGTGGAGTGGAATGATATTGGGAGCGAAACACCAAATTTGGAATAAATTTCATGATTTCTAGAGGGCTTCATGATACCTCCGTGTCACGGGAGGCAGTGCTCGCGATACACTCCGTGGCTTCACGGAGGCAGTGCTGCGGATACACTCCGTGTCACAGCGGCAGTGCTCCGCGATACACTTTGTGTCATGGAGGCAGTGCTCCATGATACACTCTGTGCCACGGAGCCATTTCACGACAGGCATAATTTTCCACAATTCTCATTTACTATAAATTGGTCCTTAGCTCTAAACAGAGGTCACGATTTATTTTATGAAAAACTGCCAAGGAGTGAGGGAGAAGTGGTAGAACTCACCTAGGGTTCATCAATTTCATCTTCTCTTCTACCAATTTTTTGTAAGTATTTTTACTTTTAATTATGTTTTCTTGTAATTATATGAACATGGAGTGGCTAGAACCCTCCCTCTAGGTTGAAGCCACAAGATATAATTGGGATTTTGCGATTTTGTTTTGGTTTTAATTTATTGATTGTTGTTTTGTATTGTATTCTTAATTATGGTTGTTTTTAATGATTGATCACCATGGAAACACACACGTTAAACTTAGGCAAATGCTTTGAGAAAGAAACCTAGGAAGAACAAAAGAATGTAGGAAGAAAAGTTCTTGTCTTTTACAAGATTTTGTAGTTAGATAGAAATATCTATACTACCTTGCTTGGTTTATAAAACGGGAAGATAGAAAGACACCGACTTAGTTTTGTCACTCCACCACTCAGAAGTAGTTGTGAAGCTAAGGTTGGTTAAATGTGGTTGGAGGTACGAAAGTATCCTAATAAATGGTATAACCCCATAAACCACATCCACGTAGTTAATTGCCCACGAATCCGTGAAATAACATCCTCGCTCAACAATGGTAGTGAGGCTAGTTTTTATCGAGTTTAGATGTTCGGGAGACCATGAACATGCAATTTTAAATACGTGAGACGACAATTGATAGTTTCATACTTAAACCATTGCAAATCATAGTATCGCGTGATTATCCGGCTTTAACTTTAGTTTCTCCTTGAATGAGTTCGGTAGTATTTCGTTGGACCGCCCCTAGACTTAATTACACTCTATCGAAAACTTCTAAAATTAACACTTTCGAAAGTTCACATCACACTTGAACTTGATAATTAGCGGAATTGGTCCAGGCCCCGTGGGTTCGACATCCGGCTTTTCAAAAGGGCCACTATATTACTTGTACGACCTGCACATACTTATGGGCTTACCAAGATGTCAATCTGTCTTTCAGTTCCTGAAAGCTCGCCACATGCCTCATTGCAATTCAATTTTACTTTGCCTTCGCTAGCCAATTTGGTTAAAGGTGCCGTTAAAGTGGAAAATCCTTCCATGAACCTTCCGTAATACCCAGCTAACCCCAGGAAACTACGTACCTCAATCGAAGTGGTAGGTCTAGGCCTTGTTTTCACTGTGCCTCTATCTTCGCGTATCTATCTGTATACTCAGCATCTCGACACAATATGGCCCAAGAAGGCTTCAATTCATCCAAAATTTCACATTTAGAAAATTTTGCATATAACCTGCCATCTCTCAGAATTTACACTATTCGTAGATGATCCTGGTGATCTGCCTCTAAGAGGGAATACATCGTATCATAATTGATAATACTTATCAAGGAACAAGTCTAGGTATGGTCTGAAAACATTGATTCATCAAAATCCATGAACACTGGGCCTTTGTCAGTCCGAAGGACATGACTAGAAATTCAAAGTACATATCTGGTCCTGAAGGCAGTCTTGGAAATATCTCTTTCACGAACCCTGACCTGATGATATCCTGACCTAAGTCAATCTTTGAGAAATACTCACTCCTCGTAGCTGATCAAACAGGTCATCTATTTTGAGAAGCGGGTACTTATTCTTGATAGTGACTTTATTCATCTCATTCGATAATCTACTCACATACGGAGGGAGCCGCCTCTTCTTCCTCACAAACGTAACTGGCGCACCCCATGGTGAGGTACTCGGCCGGATAAATCCCTTTTCTAGAAAATCCTTCAATTGTTCCTTTTAGTTCTCTGAGTTCAGTAGGAGCCATCCGATATGGAGGAATAGATATAGGTTGAGTATTCGTAATAGATCGACAAAATTAATTTCTTTCTAGGGAATACCAGGAAGCTCATCCTCGAAATACGTCGGGAAATTCATTAACCAATGGAATAGACTGAAGGGTCGGAGGCTCTGCTCGAACATCCTAAACTTTGAAAATATGATAAATGCACCCTTTTTTCTATCAATTCTTTTCTTCGCCCGAAGATAGGAAATAAACCTACCTTTTGGTGTGGATGTACTACCTTTCCATTCCCGTATCTCCCCTAGAAAGTGGAATCGACAATCTTGGTCCAACATTCGATACGGCATAGCACGGAGCTAGTTAATCCATACCCATAATGGCATCAAAATCAACCATTTCTAGCTCTATCAAGTCTATCGTAGTCTGACAACTAGAAACCTCTACTCTACACCCCCGATAGACCCTTCTGGCTATGATAGAGTCACCAACAGGTGTAGACATCAGAAAAGTCGCGAAGCAATTCCTAAGTATAATACTAAAACTTGAGGCACTAACAGTGTAACATAGGATAAGGTGGATCCTAGATCTATCAACACATAAGCAGTATGAGAGCAAATGTTCAAGATACCACAACATCTCGTGACGACTCGACTTCCTCGTCACCCCGGTAGTGGCATAAGTACGGTCCGGGACGACACCTGAACTGGAGGCCCTGATCTGCCTCGACCTCTACCGTTTAAACTCGAGGGCCTACGCCCCGTCGGGGATGCCGGAGCTCGTGATCCTTCTAGGACCTATTCACGATCCCGGTCATCCCGACTCCCTAGCCGACAATTCTCATTTGGTGACCCTTCCGTCCACAAATGTAGTATGTTGTGGAACCATACCTGCATGCCTGCAGTGGCGTCGACTGCAAATAGGGCAGCGGTATTGTAAACCCACTCTGCTCCACTCCACGGCCGCTGTGAACCTAGCTGTCAGCAACCTTCGCCGTCTCTCGTTTTACCTCGGCGACTAGACTTGCTCCTCTCGCCGCCATGGTGGAGGCAGGGTTTAGGTGGCCTATCTGATAACTGTGGGCTTAGGTCCTCCCCGCTGACCTCCTCCCCGTAATTCACCCGGCCTAGTCCTCCTCGCGGCACTACTCTTGACTTGTCCTCCCACCCTGCCGCCGGTTCGATACCCTCAATATTCTTAGCAAAATCCCCGCGTACATGGGCGATATCCATATCCTTCGCATTGTTGCTGTGATTCAAGTTTCAACATATTCCCGGTTCACTCCATAATAAAGCCGGTGTACCCCGGCTGGCATTATGTCCACAAAAGCTGGCGCATAACGAGCCAAGGAATTAAAACCGCATGGCATATTCCCGAACACCATCCCCTACTCCAAGTATAGAAACTGATCAACCCGGGCCTGTCGAATTCCCGCGGTAGGTAATGATCCAAGAAAGCCTCTGAGAGCCGGGGCTAGGTCGGAGTGGAAACATCTCTCCCCGAGACTTTTCCCAACTCTCATACCATAGCACGACGAATGTAAAAGGGAATGTCAACGCATCCGAGAAAAAATGATTAACCCAGAGTCGGAATACCACCATCTCAACCGACTCGTAGGTGTAGCATGCACTGCCTGCAGTAATCTTCATATCCTGTCTAAGAAGTCCTGAGGGTCTCCCGGTCCGATCTCGCCCCGTGAATTGCGGGGGGACTTACCGCTAGGAACTCTCGGATCCCTGAGCTACTGCATCTCCTAAGGATTCCCGCAACGGTGGCACTGGCTGGCGCTGAGTAGCCATCACTTGCGCTAACATAACTACCGCAGTCCTGACCTCCTGGTCGGATGTTACGGGTATAAAAACTACCGGAGGTGGTGCTCTTCACATCGACTCATCCTGCCGTTCCCGACGTGGTGGAGATCAGCTGGGAGGTTGAGATGAGATACCTACGTATCTTCCTCGCATTAGGCTGATTCTGGACTGAGGCTGAGGCACCCTGTTGGTGCCCTTCCTTATTCTACATCTAGCCTCCTACCTGGCGTAGGGTGTCAGCCGGGTCCCATTTTTCTATAAAAAGAATATAATGAGCTTTAGGGACTCAACCCTTACTGCATCAGCCATAGCACGACTGAATGAGAAGAAAGGATAACCATCCTATCATGCCTTGCAGCCTTCCTTTCTATAGTATGGGTGAACAACACATCCATAGACAAGACTCTACTTAGCACGGCTTGCAGACTTCGACATAACCTAAGCCTGAGCACAAGTTCCGTCACGCCCACCTTGGGAGGCATAACTGCACCTCGGTGCCCTACTACACCCGAACCTGCTGAGCCGACTAGTTTCCACCTCTGGTGCAGGGCTGATTTTAACTCTAGAATCAAGAAAACAACGGGCTATATAGTGGCTGTAAACAACCCCGATTGACAAGGCCTATAGCCAACTGTGAAAATAAACGATAATCAGAGACAAACAATCATAGGGAGTCCAATGCGGCCCGATAAGGCTACCATGATATCTAGTTATAACTGGAAACTAAAACCGATGCTAAACTTAAACTATGACCGATCATTAGGCCACCAATAAATAGCTAAACAAAACCTACACGACCATCACATATAATCTAAAAATACATATGGGCCCCACAGCTGATATTATCTAACCACAAGGAAGTAACACACCGCAAGTCTTTAGGGAGTAATAAGATGGTCGGTACCTATACTATATAAACAAAAGAAGTAAACTCTATCACACAAGCTCTGGAAGAAAGGAGCCGATGGCTCTATATGATTGACTATAACTACGAGGGACCCGCCCTTGTCTATCTGCACCTGTAGGCAATTAATGCAGCGCCTCAAAGGGCGCGCATTCATGTACTAAATATGTAAGGCAGTAACTTTAAATGACTGAAAGTAAGAAATAGAACTGACAATGACTGAAGTAAAGAAAACGGACTGAAGATGACTGAAGTAGTGAAATCAGGGCTAAACATAACTGTAATAAGGAGGGTAGGGGTCATACCTGAAATACGAGGCGTCTTACTGTCTAACTATCAGTAACTAAAACAACATAAACCTTACCTGGCCCCCATAAGACGGAAGGTACAATCAATACAGAATAACCCATCTGGGCCTCCATTATCCCTAGTGAGTGCACCTCAATCTATATACTCCTATCTAGGTCATACTGAGTCAACTACCAACTATAAGCGTCCTGTCGATCCCCCGAGTCTGCAACTGGGCCCGCTCGGCCCCTGACTGTAGTTGTGTCTGAGTACGGAGGACTCTTGATATCTACACCCCGGGCGTAAACACTCGGCGGGGGTGTGTATAAGGCCAACCATGGCATATGATGATCTGGATCCCCATCTTCGTCCCTTGTGGATGGCATGCCGCTCCGTAGAGCGACGTCGGGCGGCGACACAGCTATTAACCCTGGGGTGTTCACGGAAGCTATCAGGTGTAATCCAGCCCAAAATAATAAAAATTATGAGGCTCGACTGACAAAAACACCTAGACATGATAACATAATCCTGACATGCTTTATTGGGATTCATACTGGACTACTATGCTGAAGAAACTAACTTGCCGAAAGACAATGCCTTAACATACCTCATTTGATGTGTACCGATTAATTGATGAGTTTCGGCTCGTTTTCAACTGCCCTTCTCAACTGTAATCATATTAACGGAAGAATAGGGATACTTTATTAATATATTCGAAGAAAACAATAACTTATATATATATATACTGACTATACTTCAACTTATCGAAAGATGATAAAAAACTCATAATTTCTCGGGAATCTAGAAGGGATAAATACTTACTTTAAGCACGTGATCGTATTGAAGCTAGTTTGGAACAATTCCATCACCTTAAGCTCGGTAGGACGATGATTTGCCGGGCATATTTTATGAAAATAACTCCTCAACGATGCTCTCTGCAGCCTTATACTTCACTACCTGGAGTTAATTTAGATTTGGACGGCGTTTAGCGGCATAATTAGACGATTTTCAGTAGTTTCCCTTTGTTCTTACCTCTGCTGGCCGAGGATATATGAATAATGAAATAACATCTAAGTGTGAGGCCTTTATATACTTGAGGCGGCAGACAAGGCAATGTGGCACTCTGCGCATCGCGCCAATTCTGCTCCATGCCACTTTGGGTAACGCGGAGGGGCTTCTTTGTGCCACTTTGCCCCTCTAGGCAACTTGGTTCGGCCTCCTCCCATGAAATCCCGACTTTGCACTCGTTCGTCCTTTCCCCGGGTCCTTTTCTCGTACTTATGACACTCTAAAACTCTCAACCAACATACGAATTGGCCGACTAAACGTTATAAACTTACGGGGTGTAACAATTAAATTATTAGAAGCTAAAGATATTTACAGATATAAAAAAACTACAAGTTTCTTCACATACGACTGATCCAAGTCGCGGTGAGATCGTTGTATCGAATTAGGCATAGACGTACCTATATGTCTTCTATTAAGAGACAATAGGCTACTAAACTTTGATGATTTATTATTAGTAGTATTACAAAGTAATCTAGATAATGGCCCAATATATTATACCATTTAACAGATAGTAGAAATAACTTAAAAATAATTACAAAGATAGGAATAAAAGAAAAGTTAAACAAGCAAAATACTACAAAATAAATTATAAAGCAGAAGTAGAATAAAATGCTCACAAAGGAGCTGTTTATTAATAAGAAGGAAAGGTAGAGAACATAGATTGAAAGATAGAGGGATTTGGGTAATATAGAAGTAAATACATTATTTTTGAATGCCCTACTAATACAAGGTGAAGGTCTTATAGATCTCAATATGATGACTCAATTAATTTCTAACTTCTATCTATTTTACATGTGTCCACACGTGGCAAATTTAATTTTACACAGGTCTATTTAAAAAGTTGTCTTCATCTTCTTATAAATTGCTTTTCTTGAAATTTGATATTTTTTTCTAATGTGGAATGAAAATTTGCTAAAGTTCATCTTCATCTGGCATGGGAGTTTGTAGAGATTCACTATTGTCTTTATGTGGCTTGTCCATTTGCTGTTTGTCCTTTTATTGCATGTTTTTTTGGGTGGATTCCTTTGAGGTCCGCTCCTTTTTGTTGTTTAGTTTTTTTAATAACTTTTCATCTTCCTGAAAGGATAGTTCGGCTATCTTCTTTTGTTGAGAAGATAGGCTTGAGTTATCCCTAGCGTATCCAGCATGTCTCTATTGCTGGGTTCAATTGTATGCGAGGATAGTATCTAATAACTCCATTATTAGTTTTTGTTCGGTATCTCTTTTCAAGTTTGATAAGGCTTCTTTGAGCATTCTTTTTAGTTTCTCCTTGGAGAGTTGAGATTCTTGTCATAACGAAGAACTTCAAGTTTCTTTGTCTTTGTGGGTTTTGGCGCCAACCTTTGATTTTGATAGTTTTACTGAGATATTTGATCCTCTCAAATTCATGAATATCAAAGGACTAGCTGATAATGTAGGAAATTCTTTTTTCAATAAAAAAATTACACAATTTAATATTCTCCGGTAGGGTATAAATATTCTGCTCCACCTGAGTTTTTCAAACCGTATCTGAAAATATTTTGACAATACCTGTTTATTTCCTCTAAATTTGTTCTACCATTCGTAAAACCATATGGGGATGGCTGCTCTTTTCATTTCTTCAAAATACTTTAAAAACCAAAACTAAGTGTTAGGCGTTAGATATATAAAATTATACTAGGCTGCCTTATAATCGTACTAGTTATATGTCTGTGTTCTATGAGCTATTGACAGGAAAATGGATGCATGTAGATGATCTATAAACCATTCAAAAGGACTCACAATCCTTTCAATTGCAAACTTTGAGTACTGAATACTATTGGAATTATCCAGATATTTCAATTTGTGCTCAATTTTTATAGAATCAGTATTGTTAAAATGAACTCATAATACCTTTGAGTTTTTAGGGAATCATATATCTCCTCATAATTTCAATTTGTATATCATGGTTTTGGCAAGTCTAGTACTGCAAAACCTTCATACCTTTTTTCCAGTGCCATGATCGATAGTACCTATAAAACTGTAATCTTAACTTGCTGTTTACTCAAAATATTTTTCTCTGTTTTCTTTTCCGGGTTGTTCGGTAGAACTGATCGAGAGTACGTCTCTGGTGGCTTCATTTTATAGCTATCATTTGTTTGGATAGAGATTCTTTTTGTCACTTGATGAAGAAGAGTATCCTTTAAAAACTAATCTTATTGGTTGTAATTTGGTCTGACTGGTTATAGGTTCTTTAATAGGGACTAGATAATAAATTTTGGCAGAGGTGGGAATTCTGCCAGAACTGAATATCTATTTTTGGATTTTGGTTTTTCCTCTTAATACAACCCAAATGGCGAGGTCATGCGGCCACCTACATCGACCTTAGATCGACAGGAGATCCCCTTTTTGAACAATATATAAAAATAATTAACACTCTTATTAAGTTACATAAATTATCATTGGTTAACATTACAATAAAATCTTTTCAAAATCATGACTCTCTCAAGATCTAGTCTAGATAGGTACAAGAGCTCAATTGGGAACAATGAAAAATAAAATGACACAGCTTCGCCTACAGAGAGAATGCATAAGCTGATGCTGAGTGTTGCCTTATCAACCATGAAACTACAAATCACTTGCCACAACCTACATCCAAAAAGGCGTAGCAAAGCAGTATCAGTACACCATACGTAATAGCAAGCATCATCGGTTGACTAGGATTAGTTCACACAATAGTATATAATTAACATGATATTCATTAAATTTTACTAGTCACAACAAACGTACCCAAAAGCTAAGTCTAAAACTCAGCTAGATCCTCACTTTGGCACACTATTACACCTATACGTATACACACATGCACATGCACTACAATTTTCTCCACTCAACTTAACATTCAATTCATCAACTTCCCAATTCCTACACTGGCACTGTCGTCTTACTGCAGCGGTAACTAGCCCACTATTGCGATCCCATGGTCATGGAGACATACCCCCTGCAACGATAACCTGCTTAAATAGTAGGTCGACATTACTGTCACTTCTCTTCTTCAACTCCTCTTTCTAATACTATAATCCCATTACAGATTAACTATTCTGAATTCCATTGGCTAAACCTTTTTTAGTCACTCCCTATTTATTCAACTACTCTGCTATATTTTTACCTATGCTGGTTATCTTTTATTTAGCCATTGATAACCTTCTGTAACCCATATTGTCATTATCTCAGCTCAATACCTATTAGTGGAACTATTTTTCCTAGTCAAGATCACCCAACACATGCATTATAGACGCAAATACTCATTACGGGACCAATACCACAAACAACCTAGCTCAATTATACTAGACTCAATCAAACTCAAATGATTACCACAGATTACGTGTAACAACATCAATATACTTTTATCAACCATAATCAAATAAAACAGTTAAACCATGGACATAAACATATAAACTGTACAATGGAGTCATGTCCACTAAGGAATATGAACATAAGAATATATTCATAGTTCTCTAAACTTTACTCTATATGTATTTGCGCCATATCAGTATATCTTAATGATAACATCCAAACTACACTCTTCTTTTACGAGAGAGCATAAACGGTCATTGTTCAAACTAAATATTTTCGACGAGTGTCAAAGTAAAATCCCACAGAGAATTGAGTCGATAATCCATAAGTAATAAACTAACTCCAACTAGAATACATCATTGTTCAACATTTGAAAAGTAAATTAGGGAAAAAGGGAAAACACTATCGAATTCTTATTTAAAACTAAGTGGGGGGAATTTCAATTGATGCATTCTCAAGTGAATTGGCTTGGGATGTGCTATGTATGGTTTAACAACTAGCATGGGATTACTTCATTCTCTTGGATTCAAATTCAACTTAAATAGCTGTGGATAAATCAAATTCTCTTGTTTCTCAACCACAAGAATGTTTATAACTTGGGTTTTCTCAAACCTCAAGGCCAAATTCGAACTATCAACCAAAAAAGCTTGAGGAAAGATTAAGCAATCTCTAGCCTTGACCTTTAATTAAGTGAAAATGTGGATTTTGACTATATCTAGATCAACCCCACACACCAACACTTCAAATCCTTACTAGTATCTTCTCACCCAATTCTTACCTTTTTTTATCAAGCAAAAGCAAGAAAAGTAAAACAAAATTCATATTTGCAACCATCAATTTTTACAATTAAAACTTGGGAAAAGAGAATAGATCTCAACTTTTAATAAGAATCTAAGAGCAAATCATAAGTAGCCATTCATAATTACAAACGCACCATGCACACACCTCTAGCTATCAAGTTAGATTTATATATTTAGATAGAGAGAGAAGGTACCAAGAGAACTTTTCTCAACATTCATAACATGGGTTCATCAACTTGCTTCACAAGATTTGCAACAATGGTGGAATTCCCCCACAAGGGGGTTCCTCATGAAGAAGAACTTTCTATTCTATATTTCTATGTGGAGAGAAATCTACCAAATTCTATGGAAAGATGAATTCTAGATGAATTGAATGAGTGGTGTAGAATGAGGGTCATCTAAATATGTGTACTTTCACGTGTACAACTTTCAACAAGTTCCCTTGGGGTTTCTAGGTACTTTGGGTACCTTTATGGACGTTTTCACCTCTCCTTGGATGGCCTCACTTGCGAAGCACTAGCGTTTTACCGATGCCAATCCTCGGAGCACCGATTTCTTGCCGACGGAAAACAGTGTTGGAAAATGACAATCGGTGACTCACCGGAGGTTGACTGGTGATTCACCGGTGGCAAAATTGCCAGGCACTGGTTGGAGCAGTTTTGAGGCTTTGGATGTTTTGTTTTGCCTGCATTTCACACTTTCGTATCCGCATTTAGCCAGTTAAAGACATGTCTTTAGAACCTATTTTTGAGTTGAAATCTTCCATTGTCTTTGTCTCTTTTCCTTGAATGTCAACTCCTCAAATTTTCATCTAAAAGTTCATGCGTGTTGCTCGAGTTCATGCTTTCTCTACTCAAGTGAAGTATCTACTAAGAATAAAAGAGAAAGGGCATAAAATTCATCTAAATAACTTTAAAACTAAACAAAAACTCATGTTTAAGAGCCTAATGAATTGGTAAATTTCCAACTCCTCAAACCACCAAACTTGAACCATTACTTGTTCTTAAGTAATGCAATTCTTTACAATTGAGCAAATGGAACAGCATGTTATATATGAGTATGTGCACAAAGCATCAATCAAGGCATTACTTCACAAGAGGAAATTGCTAAAGCTTAGATCCTTATGGGAGTTGCACAAAAAACCATCAAATGTCAAGACAACCCACAAATTTTACACCAACTCAAGAAAAAGAAAAGACTCGAACTATGTTATGCATTTATTTCATTCCAACAAGGGGCATAGTTCAAAAGGGGCATAGTTCAAAACAAGCTCAAAGAGCATCTCAAGTAATTGACAATTTACATTCAAAGCTTGCCTTAAAGTTCGCTACACACTTGTATCATTCATAAATCTCATTTGAAAACACTTTTAAGCATGTACCCCAAGGGAGTGATGCTACACATAAGAAGAGAGAATTACAAACATTTTTAAGAATTTCACACATAGGAATTATAAGATAAGGCAAATATGCTCACCCTCACAAAGAAATTCAAGTGCATGCAAATTGACCCATAGACTTGTCTTTTATGTAACTCGCCTCTAATGTAGTGTCGCTAAACTCAAAATCACCAAGGACTTGGGTTCTCATGAAGGATAGGGATATGGGTAGGATAAATATTTAGCTCTAGTGACTAGAACCTCCCGAATGCCTTTTGTATACACTTGTAATATCCCATCACACCATTTGAAATCACCTCTCCTTATGTCTCCTCGTTTATCATTTTCATCTTCTGTTTATCAAGGGCCATCTTTATAACACCTGTGGATTCCATCATTAGCCTCATCTAAGCAAGATGTGGAACCTTTCAACAATTCTTTTCTTATAATGATTAGAGATCTTTCAACCCATAATTTCATTCATCTTATCACAACTTTTGGTGCTATCTCACATTGACGCTCTCATGTTTCCCCCTTCTCTTGTAAACCCCAAAACTTAGGCTTTTGCTTCATTCCACACTCATTTCATTATCTCTACCCATTTCTTGGGCTTGAAGCCCATTTTTCATTCTTTCATCACTAGAAATTATGGAGGACGGGTGCCAAAAAGGAGGATTAAGAAGGGTTATAGACTTGTAATGTGATTTTCAAGGAAAAGGTTCAAAGGGCTCAATATTGTCTAACAACGGAAGTTGCTAAAGGAGGTCATTTTGGGTGAAGTGACATTCAAAATAGAGCCTAATATCATGTTCTATGTATAAATCCATCTAATATTTCGCCTTGAGTCACATTTAGGGGAAGTTTTAGACAATCATGCATACACAAGAATTAAGCTAAAAGCCTCGCCATACAAGGCATCACAACCCAAGGAGTTCACATACTTTCTTCATCACATTAAGAGTATGAGTTTTGACAAGCTAGTTAAGAATCAAAAATCCAAACAGGAAAATATAACTCATGAAAGAGAGTGGTTATTTTCACATTTAAATGCCTCTTTTTTCTTCTCAAAACTCATGCATAATGCCAAGCAAGAAATGTTTGTGGTACCTCTTTAATCTAGTGCACAAAAGACTCAACAAGACTCTAGACTTGGCATTTTCCCTTAAGAAAGTCACCTTTCAATCCATCATTAGGAAATGTCACCCTGTTCGACACAAAAATAAAATAAGAAAAATTTTCTCCTTGGGAAAGAACCGTAGTATAAAGAAAATCATAAGTACTAATTCATAATTAGTACTTATTCATAATTAAAAAGCCACCATGCACACAACTTTAGCTATCAAGTTAGATCTACATATTTAGATAGAGAGAGAAGATACCAAGAGAACTTTTTCTCGACATTCGTAACAGGAGTTCATCAACACGCTTCAAAAGATTTGCAACAATGGTGGAATTCCCCCACAAGGGGGTTCCTCAAGAAGAAGAACTTTCTATTCTATATTTCTATGTTGAGAGATCTACCAAATTCTATGGAAAGATAAATTCTAGATGAATTTAATGAGTGGTGTACAATGAGGGTCATATAAATATGTGTAGGTGCTTTGGCAACCTTTTCGGACATTTTTACCACTCCTTAGATGGCCTCACTTGTGAAGCACCGGCGCTTCGCTGGTGCCAATCCGCGGAGCACCAATTTCTTGACAACGAGAAATAGTGTTGGAGCAGTGACCACCGATAGTTGACCGGTGATTCAACGGTGGCAGAATTGCTAGGAGCCAGTTGGAGCAGTTTTGAGGCTTTGGATGTTGCATTTCGCCTGTGTTTCACACTTTCGTATCCGCTTTTATCCGGTTAATGACATTTCTTTAGCACCTCTTTTTGAGTTCAAGTATTTTATTGTCTTTGTCTCTTTTCCACGAATGTCAACTCCTCAACTTTTCATCTCAAATTTGATGCGTTTTGCTCGATTTCATGCTTTCTCTACTCGAGTGAAGTACCTACTAAGAATCAAAGAGAAAGGGCATAAAATTCATCTAAATGACTTGAAAACTAAACAAAAGCTTATGTTTAAGAGCCTAATGAGTTGGTAAATTTCCAACTCATCACTTACCTCACGTCTGTATTTCTCACATCATGTTCGAATCATATAT
>JACEIK010003655.1:0-53059 GCA_018107945.1 Datura stramonium | reverse complement strand
GTGCATTTTTTTGTTCGAATGACATTACATTCCATTCATATTCTCCATAAGATATATTAAAATTTATTTTACATTTATCTTTTTCCGTGATTTATATCTACCAAAATCCTAATTTCATATCAAATTAACTGTAAATGTTAACTTTATAAGTTCTTTTAAGAAGGTCTCTCTTATTGGGTATTGGGTACCTAATCCATTCTAAAACTTTATTAAGGAGCTTATAATTGACAACTAATCTTGGGGCACCCTTTATTTTTCGTCGCTATTATTGACATAGAAGGCAGAACAACTCCAAAGTGATTTAGAAGGCCTAATTTTTTTATCAAATAAATCATTGATTTTCTTTTTATAATATTCCATTAGTTTGTGATTCATTTGAATTGGTCTTGCCTTAGTAGGGATAGTCTTTTAGTTGAATCCCTCAATATAGGGTAATTCAATAATATGTCATTTCTTTTTCCAAAAGACATTAGGAAATTCTAAATATACCTCTCGTTCTATGACTTCCTGTAAGCTTTTGATTTTGGCTTCTATCTCCGGGAGTTTTAAAGAGGATTCAATTCATTCAATTTTTATTTTGTTCTTCAAATAATTTATTTGTTGACAAAGTAAATTTATTCTAAACATAGTTTTTTCTTTTAAAAATTCGCTTTCTTCTTTTGACATATTATTTAGGTAGGGAAAATGATTTCTTTTCCTAAAGCAGTGGTGTGGATGCCATTTAGATCAGCGACATATTATTTTATTTGAGTTAAAGGAGGTGCCTAATATTATTTCTTTATTTATATCTTCAGTTACTACAAAATCATTAATTAAGCAAATTCTATTATTGCATATGTGTGCCTTATGGAGTTTATAATTTATTTTGAGTCTTTCTCCTATCGTGGAGAATAACTGCATTGTACTTTTTTTTAAGGTACTTAGTAGGGATTATTCCTTCAATGAAGTAGTTTTGATATGCACATGTATCAAATAATGCAATTTTGTGAATAGTATAATTTTTATTTATAACTAGTGTGATAGGTATATGCCAGATCTAGGCTTTAACTATTGCAATAATTTTTACTCCTAATTTAGCCTCTAAAGGGCTTTCTAGAGACTTAATTTTTTCTTTGGCCTTTTCTAATATTGTGTAATACCCCGGAAGTGCCTAAGACTAGACTCAGAAATTTGAAATAAGAACAACAACAAAAATCTAAGATTTGACTCAGAACAACTCGTGGGAAGGTGTAACGACTTGTAGGAACCACCTGTGGTAAGATTCTGTAGTAGGAGGTTCAGTGGTAACGAGACCAGGAAAGGCCCATCGGGTGATATAATGGATCGTGGGTTAAGGTCGTTGTTTGTCTCTGTGATACCAGGGTTTGATGGTATGAGTCATGGTACAACTTGTTGTGAGGAGCCACAAGTCATGGTAAGTGCTTGTGAGGAGATGTAGTGAAAATTAGCACAGAGGTAACGGATGGGTCCAACGGCCTATAGTTGGGAGGTATGACCCGTTGGTTGACTCGTGATGGGAGTTTCATAAATTGTACATGTGGAATCAGTGGCAACGACGAAAGGACCCAACGGGTCCTTGTGTCAAGTAACGACTCATTCTATCGAGTCATCGTTGCAGGACCTGAGAATTTAGAAAATGTTGGAAAGAAGCCATAGAGGGATACCACGAGTCGTGGCATCAAAGGACAACTCATGGTCACCGGCAGTGTTAGATTTCTAGATTTTTCATTAAGGGTATTTTGTTAATTCTTAAGATCTAAGGTCCTAAACTACGTCGTTTTAAGCTCAGTTAGAAGGGTTTTAAGGGTGCTTAACCTATCATAAGCTTTACCATTCCATTAATGTAAGTTTAGAGTTCTTCCTTGGAGATTAAGCTTGAGAAATTCCCTAATTCCTTCTCCAATTCCTTTAAGCTTTCAAAGGGGAGTGTAAATCAGATTTATCCAGGTATGTAGGGCTATGAATGAGAGTTCTTTTCACTCTCATGCTCGCCATTTTTCTCAACTCCATGAATTTAAATTCTAGGTTTAAGTTCATGATCTTATGGGGTTTATTCCTAATTTTATGAAATTCTCTATGATCTATGTATTTGTCATTTCCATTCATGTATCAAATCATTCTTTAAGATCTATGCACAGATTTTATACCTAATTTGATTACTAATTCATAGTTTCAAATTTTAATTACATTATTCCCAATATGCAAGCTTCATGAAACGTCAAATTATGATTCTGTTATGATTTTTGTTCTCACTAATCCTAAATTATGATTTATGATTCATGTTATGATTTCTCTTCAAGTACGCTTCATGGATTTATGAATATCAAGTATATGTATTTTCACAAGTATGCATGTTACGCATCTTTTATGAATTTATGGCTCTTGGCCGACTCACGGGCCCTTATTCATGGTTAATCATGTATTTCAAGTATGATCAAGTGTGTTATGATTTATTTAGCCATGAACTTCATGAATGATTTCACGGTTACGATATGAGCCACATGTACATCTTTTTGGGAGCAATATCTAGCAACGAGTAGACTCGACGTTCAGGAAAAGCCGTGGTCTCAAAACTACATGCCACTGTATCTATATATATATATATATTGATCCCCTATGATTTCACATCATGCACGTCCCTTTCCTGGCAAGCCTGGGACGGCTCTGCCCGCTTGAGCGATAAGTTGGGCATCATGTAAGCTCTATCATGATGCTGTTAGTTAAGAAGAATTCTCCCATTGTTCCTCATGATATATGAATGGTTATATTTATGTTACTTTGTCTCAAGTTATGTTTTATAAAGTTTCTCTTACGACTATGATTATGATTGTATTATGAATGGTTTGAAAACCTTGAGCCCTTATGTTTACATTATGGTATTTACTTCATGATCATGCTGTCCCACTCTTATGAACTTTTATGTATTTTAATTGTCCGTTTTACTTACCTTGCATACTTATTATATTTACAGTACTGACCGCATACTCTATGCTATATCATTTCATGATACAAGCTCAAATGTTCAGGTTCAGTCCTGTCATTAGTTAGATCTTTAGAGTTAGCATTATCCATCCGTTGATGAGTCCTCATCTTTTGAGGGCCTTTTTATCAGCTCGTATCAGTATTTTCAGTTTTGATCTTGTTAGCGAGTTAGTTGGTGTCTTGCCCCATCAACTCATCAGGTTATAGAGGCTTATCATACATAGCATGATTTCAGCTTTAGATCAGTATTATATTTTCGTTGTTCAAATGTTATTGGATTTTCAGACTTTTGCTTAAGCATGTTATTATTTCAGTTTCCGGTTGTTGTATGTTCTTAGCTAGTATGTTTATGACATAGATCAATTTGGAGCCTCTCGGGGTTCCTTGTCCCGTATCTCTATTCGGGCCTATGTTCGGGTCGTGAAAAACTTGGTATCGGAGCATTAGGTTTTGAAGTGTCTGAGGGTGTCTGAAAGCCGCGTTAAGTAGAGTCTTTTTCATGGGTGTGAAGCGCCACACTTATGATGAAGAGGCTACAAAATTTTTTAGGAAATTTCCCTTCTTTCATGATCTATGTCGGGCGATGAAATGTCTCTCTATCCTTCTTACTTGTGCTATACGCATTTGCAGAATCATGCTTCCTTTCCATGTTAATGGAAGAAGGAACGAAAATAGAAATGGCCTTGAGAATGGAAATTGGGATGGGCACCAGCAGGCCCCACAAACCCCCGAGGATCATGTGCCCAAGCAGGTTGTCCATGCAGAGTTTAGGGCAGCCATCCAGATGTTGCCACAGGCATTGAACGCCCATGTCAACCAGCAGGCGGTAGCGCATGTTCCCCAGAATGGGAATGCGGTAGTGGCAAGAGTCAAGGATTTTCTTAGGATGAACCCTATGGAGTTTCTCGGATCGAAGGTGGGCGAGGATCCGCATGAGTTTATTCAAGACATTCAGAAGATCACCCAGATCATGAGGGTGACAGGGGAGGAGTGCGTAGACCTAGCCTCTTATCAGTGGAAAGGGGTTGCACATATCTGGTTTAGATAGTGGACGAATAGTAGAGATGTTGGAGTGGGTCCCATTGGATGGGATGAGTTTCTTACCGTATTTTTGGATCGGTTCTTTCCCCGTGAGATGAGGGAGATCAAGGTAGCTGAATTTGTGAACCTGAAGCAGAACAACATGACGGTCCAGGAGTATGTTGTGGAGTTCACCCGTTTGTCTAAATATGCACCAGAGCTGGTGGCTGATCAGAGGGATCGAGTGAGCAGGTTCATGCACGGTGTAGAGGACTACCTGGTCAAGGATTATAGGATTGCTATGCTTCATCAGGACATCGACTTTCCTTGATTGGTTTTGTATGCGCAGCCAATGGAGGCGATGCATTTGAGAGAGGGGGAGGCCGAGAGGGCCAGGATAGAAAATTATGGGTTCTCCTAGTAGAGATCGGGAGGTAGACATCGTCTGCAGTCTTATCAAAGGTCATCAGCTCTAGCACCATCATCGGCTAGTGCTCCTTCTAGACCACGAGGTGACCAGGCTAGTGCTCCTTCTGTGACTCAATGAGGTGGTCTCGTGAGGAGTAGAGTTATCGCTCGAGGGGGACAGAGGAACATGCAGAGTAGAGCATACCTTTCGGTATGGTGAAGTGTGGCGGAATCACATAAGGGAGTGCTTTTATTGGGTGAAATATCCGTTTTGGGTGTGGTATACCCAGGCATAGGTGCCTCTGGAAAGTTTCGTTTGCTAGGAAGGATGATGGTAGAGGTCGTGCTCTGTGCTACTATTTCGCAGTAGCACCATCATGCCCATCACAAAGAAGGTGCGTCCACTAGTGTAGGTGGGCGGCCGCTAAGTGAAACAAAGTGTTTATGGCCTTGCATAATGTTAGATTAGGACACTTCACCGTATGTGGTCGCGGATATGTTACGAGTGGCCCCACCTTGATGTATATGCATTGTTTGACCCGTGAGGCTACTTTATCTTTTGTGACGCCCTATGTTGCTAGTAGTTTCGAATCAGCCCCTGAATCCTATCAACCCCTTCTCGCCCGTACTCCGCCGATGATCTCTGCTATAGCTCGACTATATAGAAATGCCCCGTCACAAAGCCCTTCGTATAGTCACCTCAATGTATTTAGTAGATCTTTCCATGACAGACATTTTTTGATATTATCTTTGGTGCATGGATTGGTGAAATTCATGTTATACCTTAGTAAATTGTGGAACCACACTGTAGAGTTCCAGCTTGGTGAGCCAGCCCCTAGAAAGGAAGTGTATTCGCTTGTGCTCGTAGGTCATTTTATTTCCTACCTCAAGGCTAGAAAGATGATCTCAAAAGGTTGCGTGTACCATCTAGCCGTGGAAGGATGCTACCCCTCCAAAACCTCGACTTCATCCAAAGGTTACCGTGGTGTGCCAATGGTCTTGAAGTGTTTCCAAATGATCTACCGTAAGTTCCTCTTAAGCGGGAGATCGATTTTGGTATTGACCTTCTTCCCGATATGCGGCCTAATCTATTCTTCCTTATAGAATGGCTCCAAATTTCGAGCTAAAGGAGATGAACGATATTTTAGACAAGGGTTTCATCAAACCGAGCAAATCCTCGTGGGGTACACCCTTGTTTGGAAGAAGGGATGGTTCCCTTTCCTGGACATGCATTGACTATCGGCAATCAACAAGGTCACCATCGAGAATAGGTATCCTCTCCCAAAATTGATGACTTGTTTGACCAACTTAAGGGTGCCATGTTTTTCAAAGATAGACCATAGATCCTGGATATCATCAACTCAAGGTTAGAGACTGACATTCTAACACAACCTTCAAGACTCCTGTGATGGTCATTATGAGTTTGTAGTTATGTCTTTTGGATTGATGAATGATACTGCAACTTTTATGGGTTTGATGAACTAGGTGTTCAAGCCGTATTTGGACATGCTCATGATTGTGTTCATAGATGACATTCTCATATACTCTACGGCCGAGCATTCCTGGCCATTTTAGGGTGGTGCTGCGTACCTTAAGGATCCTCTACCGTATGCTAAGTTTAGCAAGTTCGAGTTTTGGTTGGATTCTAGTAGCAATTTTGGGTCATGTAGTGTCAAGTGAGGTGTGATGTGACTCTAAACAGATAGAAGCTATGAAGAATTGGCCTAGACTAGTTAGTCCTTCGGATATTAGGAGTTTCTTGGGCTTAGCTGGTTACTAAGGCTGTGAGGTTTGTTGAAGGGTTTTCATCCATTGCAACATCAAGTGACTAAGTTGACCCGAAAGAAAGTGAAGTTTCAATGGTCGAGGCCCGTGGAGAAAAGCTTTCCAAGAGTTGAAGACTCAACTCACTTTAGTACCGTTGTTGACTCTACCCGAGGGTACCGATGGGTTTGTGGTATATTGTGATGCCTCAAGGATCGGGCCTGGTTGTGTATTAATGCAATACGATAAGGTTATAGCTTATGCTTCCAGCAAATTAAAGTCCATGAGAAGAACTATCCAACTCACGACCTCGAGTTACAAAGAATAGTATTTGTTGGAAGATTTGGAGACACTATCCGTGACTGTGTCCATGTGGATGTATTTACACACGCATAAAAACCTATAGCTCAGGTTTACCCGTATGATCTAAATCTACGCCAAATAAGGTGGTTGGACCTTCTTAAGGATTACAATATGAGTGTCCTTTTTATCATCCCAAGGCTAATATAGTGGAAGACGCTCTTAGCAGTTTTCTATAAAAAGTGTGTCCTATGTAGACGAGGAGAGGAAAGAGTTAGTGAGCGATGTGCATCGGCTTGCACAACTAGGAGTTCATCTTGTTGACTAGACAGATGGTGGTTTCATTGTTTAGAATGGATCGTAATCTTCCTTGGTGACCAAGTCAAAGCAAGACAAGACGAGGATCCTATTTTGGTAAATTCAAAGGAAGCTATTCGAATTATAAGGTAGAGGTTTTCTTCCCAAGGGGGAGATGGTATACTAAGATATCGTGTGGTCTGCCTCAGGTGTTTCGTGTTGATGACTTGAGGGAATAGATGTTGCATGAGTAGATCATGCTAATTCAGTTCCACCAAGATGTACCATGACCAACGGGAAGTTTATTAGTGGAATGGCATGAAAAAGGACATACCGTAGCTTGTGGCAAGGTGTCCGAATTGTCAACAGTGAAGGTTGAGCATCAAGGACCTGAGGTGTGCTTCAAGACATTAGTATCCCTACTTGGAAGTAGGAGGAAATCAACATGGAATTCATTACAATATTTCCTCGTACTCATCGATAGTATGACTCTATTTGGGTTGCTGGCGTATAGGTTGACTAAAGTATCTCATTTCCTAACAGTCAAAACTACCGACTTAGTGGAGGATTAGGCTAAATTGTATATTCGAGAGTTAGTTCTATTGCATGGAGTGCCCTTGTCCATCATATCGATGGAGGTACCCGCCTAATTCTATTTTTGGAGATCATTTTAGAAGGACTTGGTACTCGTGTCAAGCTGTGATAACTTTTCACCCAAAATAGATTGTCGTTGAACAAACCATCCGAACCTTAAAGATATGTTGAGAGCGTGTGTGATTGATTTCCCAAGGGTAGTTTGATGATCATTTACCTCCCATTGAGTTTGCATATACAGCTACCCATTCTAGCATTCTAATGGCCGCGTTTGAGGCTCTTTTATAGGCATGTATGTAGATTGCTCATTGGTTGGTTTGAAGTTGGATGAAGCTATGTTGATAGGACCGAATTCGGGCCTACGAGGCTATGGAGAAAGTTCAAATTTATAAGGGAGAGGTTGAGAACAACTCCTGTAGTCGCCATAAGTCCTATGTGGATGTGAAGAGGAGAGAACCTGAGTTCGAAGTTGATGATTGGGTGTTTCCAAGGGTATCTCCCATGAAGGGAGTGATGAGAATTTGAAAAAGGGAAATTCACCTCGTTTATTGGCCCGTATCGAATTGTGAGACATGTTGGCAAGGTGGCTTATGACTTGGAATTGCCTCAAAATTGGCTTACCATCCAAAGGTTCCATGTGTCACTTTTAAAGAAATGCATTGGTGATCCGACTTGGTTGTTTCTGGTGGAAGCATAGGTGTGAAGGATAGCCTTAGCTATGAAGAGGTTCCAGCTGAAATACTTGACCGTTAGGTTTGAAGCTAAGGAAATAAAGAAGTAGTTTAGTTAAGTTTTTGTGGAGGAATCATCATGTTGAGGAAGCTACGTGGGAAGCCGGCGTATATGATGGCTAAATACCCGCATCTATTCCCTTCCATTTCTGCCATCTTAAGGTACGCTTCCTTCTTAATACTCTATTCAATTTTTCGATCTAGTTCATGTTTCCCAATTCCTTACATGTTAATGTATGTACAAGATTCATGAATTCGCCCGCCCACGTTTCTACCCGCAGTCGGGCTACTCGTTAGTTTTCGCCTTTAGATGTTCAAGATTTGAGATGACAGCTATATTCCCATCTATTTAGTATGTTTTCCCAACACTCGAGGATGAATGTTCCCAAGGGGAGATATTGTAATACCGCAGAAGTGCCTAAGACTAGACTCAGGAATTTGATGAAATGAGAGAAGTAGCAAAATTTGGATATTTTAAAAGAACGACTCTGGTATGAGTCGTGGAAGGTGTAATTCACCCCGTAGGGAACCAACCGTGGTTAGATTCTCGTTAAAGGAGGTTCGTAGTAATGGGTCCAGGGGACTCACCCTTTTGGGTGATGTAATGGGTCGAGGTTAAGGCCGTTGTTTGTCTCGTGATACTCATGGTTGGATGGTACAAGTCGTGGTATGGCTCACAGAGGGAGCCACGGAAATATGGTAAGTGCTCGTGAGAAGATGTCAGAAATTAACACGTAGGTAATGATGGGTCCAAAGACCAGAAGCTGGGAGGTATGACCCATCTGGGCTGACTCGTGAGTGGAGTTTTAAATCGTATATGGAGTTAGTGGTGGAGACAAGAGGACACAATGGGTCGTTGTGCTGGAGTAACGACTGCTCGTTGAGTCACACAGTAGGACCCGAGAAATTAGGAAATACTGGAAGGAAGTAACGAGGATACCAATGAAACAGACGACTCGTGGTAACTAGCAAGTATTAATTTTCTAAATTTTCATTAAGGCAGTATTTTCATAATTCCTAAGTTCTAAGGTCCTAAACTATATCATTTTAAGCTAAGTTAGAAGGGTTTTAAGGGTGCTTAACCTATCATAAGCCTTTTCATTCCATGCATAGTTTATAGTTCTTCCTTGATATCAAGCTTGGGAAATTCCCAATTCCTTCTCCAATTCCTTGGGACTTTCAAAGGGAGTGTAAATCGATCTACCTGCATGTGGGCTATGATATTGAGAGTTCCTTTCACTCTCATGCTCAAAATTATTCTCAATTCCATGAATTTAAATACTAGGTTCAAGTTCATGATCTTATGGGATTTACCCTAATTTTGTTAAATTCTCTATGATATATTAATATAATTTTAAAAAACTAAAAAAATAAAAAAAAACACTATAAATTAAAATTTTCAAAAATTAAATATTATTAATTCATAATTTCAAATTTTAATTAAATTATGCACAATTATGCAAGCTTCATGAAAATCAAGTTATGATTCTAAATATGATTTTTTGATCTCATTAAGCCTAAATTATTGTTTATGATTCATGTTATGATTTCTCTTCAAGTACGCTTCATGGATTTATGAATATTTATATATGTATTTTCACAAGTATGCATGTTATTTATGATTTATGAATTTTTGACTCGTGGCTGACTTACGGTCCCTTATTTATGGCTAATCATGTATTTCAAGTATGACCAAGTATGCTATGATTTATTTGGCCATGGACTTCATGAATGGGATTTCACGAATGATATGAGCCTCTATGTGCATGTTTTTGGGAGCAGTGTCTAGCACCGAGTAGTTCTGGCTGCAAACCCACATGGTCTCATAAATACCTGCCACCATAGGTATATACATATTTTATGGATCCCCCGTGATATCACATCATGCATGTCGCTTGCCTAGCAAGCCTCGGACAACTCTTCCCACTTGAGCGAAAATTTGGGGCATCATGTAAACTCTATCATGATGGTGCCGCTAAGACGAGTCCTCCCATTGTCTCGCGATTTATGCATGGTTATGTTGGCGTTACTGGCTCAATTTATGTTTTATAAATTTTCTCTTATAGCTATGATTATGATTTTATTATGAATGGTTTTAAAACTCGAGCCCTTATGTTTACGTTATGATATTTACTTCATGAACATGCCGTCTCTACTCTTATGAACTCTTATGTATTTTAACTGACTATTTTTACTTACCTTGCATACTCAGTACATTTCAAGTACTAACAACATACTCTAAACTCTATCATTTCATGATATAGGGCTCGACATTCGTGTCTAATTAATCGCTAGTCGCATCTTCAGAGATAGCATTAGTTAACTGTTGGTGAATCTCATCTTTCGAGGGCCTTTTTATCGAAATGGAGCACGCATTTTCACTCCTTTCAGCTTGTTAGTGAGTTAGTTGGGGTCTTGGTCCTAACTCGTCAGCATAGAGGCTTATCAAACATAGCATGTATTTAGCTTCTGGACGTATTATGTTTCCGTTGTTCGATGTTATTGGATTTTTAGACTTCCGCTCGAGCATGTTTTATTATTTTAGTTTCCGCTTTGTTGTATGCTCTAGTTATTGTGTTCATGTCATGGTCGACTTGGAGCCTCTCAGTTTTCATCTGTCTCTATTCTACTCTATATTCCTGTCATGGACATATTGGTACTTCTCCAAGTTCCGATTGATACAATCTCGCATCCCCGTATTGTGACTTCAGTCACTTAATAGTTTATTAGCAATTGATTCCTTATTTCAGCTTCTGTCAAGTCTCTCGCTTAACTTCTTTGACTCATTTTTAATATATAATAATTTAGCTTGAAGATCTTATAGTCTTGTATTATATTTTTCTTTTAAATTTGTTTAGCATGTTTTTCATATGATGGCTCAAAAGAGTTTCTTTATCATATTGTTGGTTAAGAACTATATTTTTTAATTTTATTTTAAGATTTTTATCTTCAATATGATCAATCATATCAAAGAAGATTTTCTTGTATTTATTGGTAATGACATTTATCGAGTGGTTATCACAAGTGCAAAGTTGATCAATAAAGACCGGGCCAAGGTGACGACCCGAGTTCACACCTCCTAGAAACGATACGGGCAGCTTGGGGATCACAAGTGACCCAAAGAAACCCATGGTAAATCATACTTCGCTAAGACTGGGACCGCTAAAATAATAATAATAAAGTGGAAGCCGACTAAAGAAATAAACCAATACCGAATGAGATGAAACAAAATCAACAAACTCCGAAAACCCAAGCCGAATCTATAAATACTGCCTCGAAAAGTTTTTCCTAAATGAATCGATGAGTTGCCAGGGATAAACCCCAACTAACTCAATGTCTAAACCTAAACAAGGAAATACAAAATGAAAATGGAACTCGGCTCGGCAAAATGAGACTACCATTGAAGCACCGGAGAATCACCGAGAGAGTAGATGCAAAGCATGAGGTTGGGCATCAAGCCTATATCATAACAAGGATATAGCAATATAAAAGTACGCAATCAATAATTTAAATGCATCAATATGTGAAGGAACGAAATATACATAAACTTAGTAATAGTGTTTCAATCGTAATATCGCTAAAATAGATTGAAATCAAGATCTCGGGATCGGACCGAGAATCATGACTATACTAGACAAAACTATATTATTGGAGAGTCTATTCCATATATAACCGCCATTGAGCCGATATATAATCGCGGTGAGCTAGATATGGAGTCCGATGTATACACTTACTCCGAGAAAGTTCTCCATTGTAGCTTTCTAGGTATAGTGGCCGAACTAAGCGATTAATGTATGGGGCCCATTCTCGATAATACCCTATGGTGGTACTGTTGACTCGAACATAGGCTCAGATTGAAACATGGAACCTAGAACCATAAATGTCTCCAAGTTGACCTATGACATGAATATGAAAACTAAAGCTTAACATACAATAAAGCGGAAGGCTAACATCAAATAGCGGAAGTCTAAATAGTAAAAACATTCAAACAATAAATCTCAAAACACCGGATTCAAGCTGATATAAGAAACTATAAGTTCGGGAGCAAGACTCTATCATACCGACGAGCCGAAGGGACAATCAACTAGCCTACTACCAAGTCCGAAATCGAAAGTAGCAAAACTCAACTAATAGAGGACCTCGAAGTATGAGGACTCACCAACAAGCTATCTGATCAACTCCGGGATCCGACTAGTGACTAAGATCAATTTGAGCCTCGAGCCTATATCATGAAATAATGCACAGGTATGTGTCGAATACTTGAAAAGTATCGAGTATGCAAGGTAAGTAAAATAGGCTAAGTAGTAAAACTAAGTCATGCATAACTTAAATCACAACATCATGTACCCCGAGAGCAAAGGTCAATGCCGATATCTCAAACACGAGTAAAACATAAACCGAAATAAGTGCAATATGGGATTGACATATCTAAAATCATAGGTAAAAGCTCATGAACTAACTTGGATCAAATCTACTAAAACATGATATAATATCTTATAGTACATGAAATTTGTCATCGCGGGAGGAACAATGGGAGACTCGCCTTAACCGACAACCACCATGTGACCTCATGATTATCCCATATCTAGCCCACGCGGGGAAAGGGCCATCCTAAACCTTCCAGTATGACTGATTAAAGAAAGTTTAATATCACAAAGGGGGGAGCTGGGGTCGGGGGAAATGCCTCTTGAGAGACCCTAATATACCTACGTTGGCACATAGTTATAAGACTCAAACCTTGGAACCCAAGATCAATTCTGCTCCGACACTCTCCCCAAACATGTATAATACTCATATGTTAATAGATCAAAACATAACTTTGAATCTTAACATATGGGGGGTCTTAACTCCAATGCATGAGATAACTAAACTTATTAGCCTTGGCTAAATCACAAATCTTTGTTAACTTGAGTGGGTCATTTAAATCTTAGCAATCATGCTTGCATGAGACAAACATATCATAAGTAAATCATAAATATATTTATGGGTAATTTGAAACATTCATATATACTAGAAATCTCATCATACTTGGAAGCAAATCCTGCAACTCAACTTTTCATGAAACTTGCATAATTGGGCATCGTTCTCTTAAAACTTGAAATCATGAATTATAATCAAAATAGGTATAAGACTTGCTCATGAATCTTAAAATATCATTTTAAACATGAAGGGAATCGACCCATGAATTAATCATAGAGAATTTCATAGAATTGGGTTAAGACCCCTGAACTACAATTTGAATTCATGAACTTAAGATAGGATTTGGGCATGAGAATGAAGGGAAACTCTCATTCATGACCCTACATACTCCGGGTAATCATATTCTATACCCTTTCTTGAAAGCCTAAGATATTTAAGAAGAACTTGAAGAATTCTAGACTTGGTCTCCTTTGGGATTCTCTAATCTTGAATGCATGGGGAGGGAAATGCTGGGAATAGGCTAAACTCTCTAAAATCCTCCTAATTGAGCTTAAAACGATGTATTTTAGGCTTAGGAGCTTAGGAATTACCAAAAACGCTATTAAATTTGTAGAAAACTGGACACTATAGAAGCCACGACTCTCTACACCATGAGTCATGCCCCGATACCACGACTCTGTGGGTTCCTATGTTGTTTCCATTGCTTCATACCCGGGTTTCCTATAGTATTTCCTCAGTCACACAATGACTTATACCACTAATCCCATGAATCATTGGACCCATCCATTACCACAACCTAAGAAATTTCCTCGTCTCTTCCTACGAGTGTGAGTAACGACCGTTGTTCCTCACAACGGGTCGTACCTTGACTTTCGTACCTACCACCTATTTCAAGACCTAACAATGAGTCCTGGCATGATCCATGGTTCTCACCATAAATCATGTCAACACTTGTACCTTCCATCCTGACAATCCAGAACCAAACATTGACTAATCCATGAATTGTTACTAGGTCCTACGTCATTATCGGACTCATTTCATTAACTTTTCCATTGATAACCATGAGTGATCCTACGAATTCACATTTCTTCCCAAGACTTGTACCACGAGTCATTCCCGAGGTGATTCTTCCTATTTCACAAGCCGGGTCGTATTTCAAATCTTGAGCTCAGTCTAGGCACTTTTTGGGGTATTACAATATCTTCCCTTTAGAACATTCATCCTCGAATGTGGAAAACATACCGAATGATCAAAGGGAAATGCCGCTCAATGTTGGAATATCTCAAGCTTAGAACTAACGGGCAATCGATATCGATCGAAATCATGGTCAACTGAATTCATGAATCATACACACATGCACTGATGTAAAGGGAATTGGGAGACATGAACTCAGATATGAAACCGAATAGAGTAATAAGGAGGAAACCGGTACCTCAAGCTAGAACCGAGCGTAGGGAAAAGATACACGATTAGACATCATACCTACTTCGGCCTTTCCACGTGGCTCCCAACAAGCCGATTCTCCAAGGACCTTTTCACCGAAGCTACTTTGTTCCTCAACTTCAAACCCGATCAAGGATTTCAATTGGAACCTCTTCTAGCTAAGGTTATCATTCACACTAATGCTCTCGAGTGATACAACCAAATCCGAATCACCAATGCACTTCTTCAAGAGTGACATGGAATAATTGGCGCTAAAGCCAACTCGAGGGCAACCTAACGCATAGGCCGCCTACAATATGTCACATAATCCCGTATCAATAATATATCGAGGAAAGCTCCCCCTTTCTTTTTGAATCTCATCACCCCTTCATGGAAGATACCTTCAAGAACACCTAATCTTCAACTTCAAATTCAAGTTCTCTCCTAACATCCTCGTATAGGACTTTTGATGAATCCGAGCTATTTTCATCCTTTACCCCGAAAGTTAAACTTTCTTCATAGCCTCATGAACCGAATCTTTACCCTATCAACATGTCACCTACTGCACCAACCAATAGGAGACCTATACCTCCGCCCATAAAAAGCATCAAAACAAGCCATTTGAATACTAGAGTGGGAACCGTTGTTGTAAGCAAATCCCGATAAGAGGTAAATGATCATCCGAACCACCTTGGAAGTGGATCAACATGCTATCAATATATCTTTAAGAGTCTCGAATGGCTCGCTTGGTCTCGACCATTCATTTGCGGTGAAAAGCCGTGCTAAGCTTGACCTCGAGTACCAAAGCCCTTCTTAAATGACTTTCAAAACTACTGAGGTGAATTGAGTACCTCTATATGATATGCATGAACAAGAGAACACCATGCAACTAAAAAAAAACTCCGAATATAAAACTTAGCATAGCCTTAGCCGAATCGCAGTTTTGTCTAGTGGGAGATGAGTCAGTTTTAGTTAACCTATCCACAACCACCACCTAGAGTCATATTACTCATATGTACGAGGGAAACACCGTAATGAAATCCATATTAATCTCTTCCTACTTCTAGGTGGGGATACTAATTTCTTGTAGCACACCTCTTAGTCTTTAAGTTTCTACCTTCACTTGTTGACAGCCTTGGGATACTTAGCCAATGAATTCCACTATGTCCTTCTTCATGTCATTCCACCAATAGACTTCGTAGGTCATAGTACATCTTTGTGGCACTGGATGTATAGGATATCGGGAACCATGAGCCTCATGAAACATCCTTTTCTCTCAAGTCTTTAACATCTCGGAAATACACAAACGACCTTGATATCGAAGTACACCATCTTCCCTTGGAGAAGACTCCGCCTTATGATCGAACCGCTTCTTTCAACTTTACAAAAATAGGATCCTCATCTTGCTCAGCCTTGACCTCGCCTCACCAAAAAGGATTCGAGCCATTCCGAATAGCGACACCACCATCCGATGAATCCACCAGGAAAACTCCTAATCGTGCAAGACGGTGAATATCTTTCACCAACTATTTCCTCCCATCTTCACATGAGAAGCACTCTCCATGGATAGTATACTAAGAGCATCTCAATTACTAGCCTTCCCCGATGATAAAGGATACTTATTTCATATAACTTGAGAAGCTCTAACCACCTCCTTGTCACAAATTCGTGTCCTTTCTCAGAACAAATATCAAGACGCTTGTGGTCCACGAACACATCTACATGCACTCATACAAATAGTGCCTCCAAATCTTCGATGCAAACATCATCACGCCAATTCTAGGTCGTGTGTCTGGTAATTCTTCTCATGAGTCTTAAGTCGTCTAGAGGCGTACACAATGAATTTTCCATACCGCATCAACACACAACCAAGTCCAATTCTCGAACCATCACAATACACCACAAATCCATCCGTACTCTCAGGTAAGGTCAATACTAGTGGCTGAAGGGATCCGAGTTTTTAGCTCCTAAAACCTCTCACAGGCATCCGACCACCGAAATTTGTCTTTCTTCTCCGGGTTAACTTAGTGATGGTGGGCCGGCGTGGATGAATATCCCTCGACAAACCTTTTGTAGCCGCCTAAACCCAAGAAACTCCTAATATCCAAAAGATTAACTGCCTAGGCCAATTCTTTACAACTATTATCTTTTGAGAGTCCACCTTTACACCCGACTCGACACCACATGGACTCGAAATGCTACTTATTTCAAATGCCCATAACTCACACTTGCCGAATTTAGCAAACAATCGGCGATCCTTGAGAGTTTCTAGCACAATCCTTAAATGAGCGGCATGCTCCTCCTCACTGTAGAATATATGAGAATATCTTCTATGAAACAATCACAAAACATGTCCAAATATGGCTTCAACATCCTAATTCATCAAATCCATAAAAAGCCGGAGGAGCATTCATTAGTCCAAAAGACATAATTACAAACTCATAGTGACCATACCGAGTCCCGAAGGCCGTCTTTGAGATGTAATTCTCCCTAACTCTAAGCGGTGATAACTGACCTCGAGATCTATCTATGATAAGCACTTAGCACCCTAAAGTTGGTCAAACCAATCATCAAATCTAGGGAGAGGATACTTGTTCTTGATTGTAATCTTATTCAACTACCAGAGTGAATACACATACAAAGAGATCCATCCTTCTTTTCAACAAAGAGAACCGGTGTACCCTACGGGATTTGCTAGGTTCTGGATGAAACCCTTGTCTAGAGATCCTTCAACTGCTCTTTCAACTCCTTTTAGCTCAAATGGAGCCATTTTTAAGGAGGAATAGATATAGTTGCATCGTGGAAGAAGGTCAATACCAAAGTCGATCTCTCGCTCGGGGGGGACTCGGCTAGGTCATCTAGGAACACCTCCAGATACTCACATACTATTGGAACCTAGATCGGAGAGTTGAGGACCTTGGACGAACATCCTTAACCCGAACTAGACGGTAAAAAACCCTTTAGAAATTATCTTTTTGGCCTTAATGTAGAAACAAAGCGACTCACAGTACAAATGAACTACTCCTTCCACTCTAGGACTAGCTCATTCGGAAATCAAAACTCTATCGCATGGGTTCTACAATTCACCGAGGCATAACATACATGTAGCCATGCCAAATATAGCATCAAAATTCTTGTCTAACTCTACTAAATATACCGAGAGGTGACTTTTAAGGAATGTGACAGGGAAATTTCTTTATACTCATCGAGCTATAAATGAGTCACCGAATGGAGTGAGACTGAAATATGGTTCTCATAGGCTTTAGACTCGACTCCAAAACTAATGCTCAACATAGGGAAGGCCACAAAAAGATAAGGTAGGTCCTCGGATCTAACAAGCATAAACATCAAGATGAAATAGTCGCAACATATGAGTGAATTACATATGGCGAGACCTCCTACTCATGATGAGATGAGAGGGTGTAAAATTTGTTCTATCGCCGACACCACCTACACTAGTGGATGAACCCTACTGAAATGGGGCTGCGTCGGGTGGAGTTGCCGAATTGCAGTGTTAGCACCCCGTAAAATTCAACATGTAGATGGCCTATTCGCATGTTGGTTAAGAGATTTTGATGCCATACATGCTAGGTACCGGAAAGACCGTATATGAAATTCGCCGAACCATCGCGGAAGGAGCCGGCGTGAGCCCCTCCACGATGGCAACATGTCACGTAGGGAGGGCCTCCGCATTGGCTCCATGACACGCTATTCCGTCTGTGCTCAAGTATATAAGCCTCCAAACTTTGGTTTATTTCATAAGTTTTCATAAATTCTTGTAGAACGCGAGAGAAACAAAGAGGAGAACGAGATATTTGATAATTTCCTTTCAATTACGCTCACAAACACACTAAAATGAATTAACTCGATATCGAGGTATTTAGCAAAGAAGAAGCATTCCTACGGATTTAGTTTCGTGAAATTCGGCCGGCAAATCATCGTGCTACCGAGGTAAGGTAAGTGGAATTGCTCCAAATTAGTGTCAATATACTCCTAGCCTTAAAATGAGTATTTCTCCCTTTCCTGACTTTCAGAAATAGCGAAGCTAATTCTTTTCTATAAGTTAAAGTTTGGGCTCTATATATTAAAAGTGATGTTTTCCGAGAATATTAGTGTATTTAGTTCTAATTGATATATATGTGAATGCAAAGCTTGGGAGAAATAGTCAAGTACTCGAATCGAGCCGCCCGTTAGTCAAAAAAAAAAAATTTGAAACAAAGGTATGTGAAGCTAATTCTCACAAAGTTAGTAATCCAAAGATAGTAGATAGCGTGTTATATAGAAAGGAAGAATTCGTTGTCAAGAATTGAGTACCGATGAGTTTAGCAAGCGTGTTTTTTGAATTAGCAAGTGAATGTTTATAATATTATGAGATATGTTCTATTAAAAGTAGTAAAGCAATATCGTATATAGTCAAATAATATCCTGTGAAGGCGTATAGTCGTATTAGCCGATGATATCTCGATACGTATAGCTGCATGCCGTATAATATTCCGTATACAAAAGATAAATCAATATGAGAATCCGTATAACACATAAAAGAGTTCAAAATGAGAAATCGTAATACAGATAGTATTTTCAAGCTCAAGCATGCTTATATATGTGATTATTGTTTGTTGAGCCTTGTTTGTGTTATGACGGCACCTTGAGCGTCCTCGCCGCCCATGGGTTGGTAATCGTGTCGACCCACCGTGAGGGTGGGTATACATCTCCAAGGAGTGGCATGTCATCCCGCAGTAGGACGGTAAGATGGGATGAAGCTTCCCCATTTCAGTCAATAAGTATAGCAAGATAGCTTACCTCATGCAGCGCTTGCGCCTGTGTGAAATGACATGACATGCATTGGCGCTACAAGCTACGCTACGCACAGAGTCCTCTGTGCCTGCATACGTTTATTTATATCGAGGCCATAGCCTTGAGCCGGAGACCCAGGGGGCTGTAGAGGTGCTCTAGCTAGTAGACGAGTGGAGTGGATTATTTTGGATGGTTTTGACCCTAGGGGTATATAGATTGTTTGTTGGTTGGCACCTTTCCAAATTAGGGATGGTATTGGTCCTTGCTGTTATATATATGTATATATATGTTATTTATTACCTAATAGACAACAGACGCTACACGATGTATGCTCCCGCTCATTTCGCACAGAAAGCCTCGTTTGCATTCTACCGCCCGTACGCTCCACATATTTCTTATTTGCTCGTAGTTTCTAATTATGTTATTTACATTTAGTTATGCTTAGCTCAGCTTTGCCTACTCGGTACTAGTGGTACCGACGCCCGCTTGGGGCAATCGCATTACTTGCTCGGCAGTACTATAGACGAGGAGTCGATCCCTCGTGATTCCGAAACCCAGCTCATCGAAATAATGCCTTCCGTCATCCTGAGCTAGACAAACTAGAGGTCTATTTTCTTTCTTTTTTTATACAAGACACAGGCTCAGGCCCCGTCCCGACCATCTTACGCATTCATAGAGGCTTACAGATTGTGTATATATATTTCCTTGTGGTTAGTTGTGCTGCATGCAATGTGCGTATGTTCACTGCTTAGTGTTGTTGATTGTGTTGGCCGTGTGGGGACGTATTCAGTTAGTAGTGGTGTGACCTTACCGGTCACGTAGATGTTCGATATTCGTTATATTGAGTGAGAGATAACTAGATGGCATGGTGGCCTTGTTTGCCCGCATAGGCTTCCCCATGAGTGTGATTCTCGGTTAGCCGATGTTACAAGACAAAAAAGGGCTATAGGCCCACGTCGAGACTCAGATGCACACTCGTTATATAGCCCGTTGATTCCGTGAATCTCGAGTTAGAGCCAGCCTAGGTACCGATGTGCTTAGCTCGCCCTGTTCAGCGCTCGCGTATCCTAATAGCACCAGTGCTACCATAACCCCCAAGGTGGGGCGTAATAGGTGGATCATTCTTGACTTTTACCATGGCCCTTCGCCGCTGACAATCTTTGAGCATATGACCAGCTTCCCACACCTAAAACATACACCTAAACTTGCTAGGCACTCCTGTGCTGCCTCCGCCACACTTGCCGCACACTAGAATACTAGGCCTCCCATCTCTACTCCCCGACTTCGGAGCCCGATGCCTCGTCCTTTCCCCGATCACGCCTAGATCTAGATAGCGCGCCGAATGACGCATGTACTGGTCACGCACCCAAACGGAAGCCCGGATTGAAAAACGGGACAAGAAGCCCTCGAAAGACTCCAAGTCGACCCATGGCATAAGCATACATCTAACTCGATCAATTAAATAGAAGAATCAACAAGATAATCATAGAGGAAGTCTGAACATTAAACGTAACATCGAATACACGATCTAAAGATGAATACAACCATATGTATGAAAAGCCTTCTAAACATGACGAAGTGATGGGACAAGACCCCAACTAAATCAATAAAGTTGAAACTAAAAAGTACATATAGAAAATTTGAATAAGTCTAGTCCTCAGAAATGAGTACTCACCACCAACGAAGGTGCTAAATCTAAAGTCTCGACTATGAACGGGCCGAGCCTCGAGAGCGGTCCCGTATCATGAAATGATACAACATAGAGTATGTGGTCAACATATGGAATGTACCGAGTGTGTAATGTGGCAAAATCGCTATAAATAAAATCATTTAAAGACAATGCATAATGTAAGACAATGCATTCTTATTGAAATCATGATCTCATTATAACTTAATCGATTGACTCAAAGTCAGAATATGATATTTATAAGCAATCAACATTAAGTCAAAACCTACTTTAGAACATATATCAATGTGTAAATCTCAAGAATGATGAACATGCATAAATGAAATCATGAGGAACAATGGGAGACGTGTCTTTTAACCGACATACCACGATAGATCTACGTGGTCCAAACTATCACACTCAGAGTGGGAAGAGCCGTCTCAAAGTCTTGTCGGGTCTAAGGACGATATCATGATAGCGATATATAAGACCACGTGGGACAATAGGCCGATAGATCATAAGGGAAGGGTCCTAAATTAATATATATAAGTATAAAACTATGTTATACAGAAGTTCCGAGGCATAGGATTGACAGACCCTAAGCCTACTCGATGCTAGAGACTACTCTCAAAAACATGCATATGCTCTACATCGTTATTCAACGAAGCTCAACATAATTTATTGATGAAGCTCAATCATTAAATACATCTCAAGTATGAAATCATGCATATGAGAAGCTTTAACTCAAAACCATACTACAAGCTAAGGTGATAATTGGGAGTCTTTTGCCAAAACCATGTGGTAAGCTTAATTGGGAAATCATAAATCATACAAGTACATGTGGGCATTGCCTAAAGTTTTATCATGCTTGAGAATACTCATTTCACATCGAAAACATTAATTATAAACATGGGTAGCTTGAAAACCATGCCTCCATAATCATACATTCATCTAAAATCTCATCTTTCTATGAACTTCTCACAATGAGCTTTTTAATTCATTAGGCTTGAAACATGATTTTTAATTGAAAACATTATAAAACTTTCCCATGCTTCATAATTCAATGTTAGAAACATATTTAAGTCATACCCATGTAAAGAACTTGAAGATTCATGCATTGGGTTAAACGCCATAGATTTGACATAGAAATTCATGCGATTTAGAGAAGGATTGGGCATGGGTGTGAAAGGATACCCATTCATAACCCTACATACCTCGTTGATAGCCGATTCTTAAACTTCTTATGTATCCAAAAAGAAATTAAAGAGAAATCAAGAGCACTAGGCTTGATTACCCTCTCTCACCTTCTACCTTGCATGCATGAATGAATATGGCTTAAAATGAACTTAACCTCTTTAAAAGTCATCATTCATAACTCCAAATGACGTAGTTTAGTCCTTAGGATCTTAGGAATTACGTAAAGCCCTCCTTACTAAATTCGCAAAAATAATCGCCACGTGGGTCCCAACGAGGGGACCTAACGACTCGTCATCAAGGGCCACGACTCCTGCAGTCGTCCGTGAAGCACTGGCTTCTCAAATTTGCTGTGATCATACAATCTAAGACTTATGACTCTGCCATTCCCGTGAACACGACTGCGGGTCACCATCCATGATGTGCACCGCCTTGGATTCTAATAAATTTTTCCTCTATGACTCATCCCACGAATAAAGGGGGACCGACCATGACTCGTAAACTCTCCTATTAAGCACATTGTCTCTCTTCTTCTCTTTTCTTACCCGCCCACCCAACTATTGACCTAACGCAGTCGTGGTCTTCACTCACGACTCATCGTCGTGTTTGTGGAATCCCATTTCTAAAATTTTCAAAACTGCCCTGGGTATCCCCACGAGTCACCTCACGAATTCGTCCCGATGCTCGGTATGGATTTTAACTTTCTCCTGCTTTAATCTGCCCGATCTTCGGGCTTCGGGTATAATAATATCTCCCCCTTGGGAACATTTTTCCTCAAATGTTGGAAAACATATAGAAAAGAAGAGAAATTCAATTATCATATTCAAATACTGACTACTAAGATCGAAAACCGATGGAATGTCTACCTCCGATTCGAACTACATAGCCGATCCGAATAAAAATTCTGCTTGGCCCTGGAAAGCTACTGCAACAACTTCCGAAAGTTCACGAACTGCATAAACATATATACATACATAAACATTGAACACATAGAATGAACTAGAAAACTAAATAGAGTTTAAGAGAAAAATTGATACCTCTTGTCGAATCGACCCGTAGAGAATAAATGCGGGTATCTAGCCACATCATATCCGCCGCTTCCTACATAGCTCCCTCAACATGTTGATTCCTCCATAACACTTTAACCGAAGAAACTTATTTGTTCCTTAGCCTTCGAACTCCGACGATCCAAAAGATATTTCTATCTAACCTCCTCATAACCGAGGTTGTCCTTCACACCAACACCGTCCATCGGGACAACTAAAGCCGGATTGCCTAAACACTTCTTTAAGAGAGACAAGGTGTAATGTACATGCGATGGCCATGTTTGCCCTTAGGGCAACTCCAATTCATAAGCCCTTGCCAACACGTCTCACTATCCGGCACGGGCCAACATAGCGACTAAGTTTCCCTTCTTCTCGAACCTCATCACTCCTCTTCATGGGAGATACCTTCGTAAATACCCAATCATCAACTTCAAATTCTAATTCTTTCCTTCTCATGTTGGCATACGACTCTTGGGCGACCGTAAGTGATTTTTAGCCTAACTCGTTATCAATTGAACCTTCTTTATAGCCTCATGTAACAATCTCATCCTACTATCACCGCCACCTCCTTATAGCACCTATAAATTTCACATTTAACCTTATATATGCAAGAGATACCAACTTTTGGTCGCTCTTTCTATTTTGATGATTCGAGGTCTTTCAACCCATTGATTCATTGATTTCACACAAATTCTGTGCTACCTTACATTAAAGATCTTTATTTCCCCTTCTCTTGCAACCCCAAACATAGCTTTTGCCTCATCTCACATCTATTTCCTTATCGCACTTATTTACGGGGCTTGCCTCATTTTTCGTTATGTTATCACTAGCAATTAGGGAGTGATGGGTGCCAAAGAAAAGGATTAAAAATGGTCATTGAAGCTTGTAATGTGGTTTTCAAAGAAAGTGGGTAAAAGGCTCAAACTTAGGCTATGAAAGATTAATGTTCAAGGAGATCATTTTGGGTGAAGTGACTTAACAAAAGAGGGCCTAAGATCATGTTCTAAGTGCAAAGAATATCTAGAATTTTTCCTGAGTCACACTTGGGGAATGTTTTAGACAAGAAATTGTGCATGAGATTAACAAAAGCCCTACCATAAAAGTCATACCCTAAGGAGTCCACAAAAGTCATTATCCACACCAATCTTGATTTAAGACATCGTAACATAAAAATCATAAGTCAAACGAGGAATACTAAGTATGGAAAAGAGTGCTATGTTATCGTTTTTGAACACCTCCTTCATTATTTCTCATTTTCATGCCCCATTTCAAAACTTTTCTGGCCGGGTACCTCTCAAAATAGCTCCATAAAACACTCAAAAATGACATGGCATTTTCGCTAAATAAGGTCTCCACTCAATTTATCATCGGGAAGTGCCAACCCAATTCGACAATCGAAAGAAAGGAAAATAAAGAAATGCTCCTAGAAAGAATCGTGGTATGAATAAAACCCTTGGAGTTTGATTACTATTCTTCTATTTACACGATGAATAAACAAAGGACTTGGGTCCTGAAGAAGTAAACAATTCAACATAAGGACCCCATTCTCATCATTAGCACACTAACATTTATCCAAGAACTCAACCGTAATTCATTTTTTTAAACATTACAGTGCCCGACGAGGAAATAATCAACAAGATTAAAAAAACTAAGCCCGGCGTGAGGCTCTACAATTAGACAATAAAATAATTAAAAAAATACCAACAAGGGCTACTTTAACTCATGTAAAAATAAAAACATCAATGACCCCCAAAACGCCATCACTCCTCCAAGCCTAAGAGGATACATTGTCCCAATGTATGCATGCAAACTAAAGATTAAAAGACTCCTGAGCAAGTCACTCCTCATCCTCATCATCCGGCAGCTTTCCCTACTGCGGGCACTAAAGAAACTACTTCTCCCAGATCTACGATGTCATCTCCCAAAACCCCGTACAAATCATCAATTGAGCCAATAGTGGAAGGCAGCCATTATGCCCGAAGAGTGCTCATGTCGTGCACTTCCATAGTGTCCAAATTTTCCACTCCCGCATCTTGGTTCGGTAGAGATGTGACAGCCCCTCCACCGCATCCACCCTTTTGCATAATTGTAAGGCTCTCATATATTGATTTTAGCTCCCGTTTGATTGTTTGAGCAATGAGTGTAGGGAGACTTCTCGGCCAACTTTGGAGTTGGCACTTATGAGAGTCGGGTCATTTCCACGAATTTGTGGAGACCAATTCTGGGCCTTAGAAGGGATGCCTGGGGAGATGCTCCTCTAAAAGGTATGTCACTGCAGGTTTGGCCCGTATCTTCTTGGTGGGAAACATTCAAATTTGGGGCATGCGGTGACTTCTCCCGACCCATGGGGTAATGATCCCTTAGCAAACCCAAAAGCTTGAAATCTCTTCCTCTTAATCGGCAGTGCCTCAAATTCTTTTCCTCTCTAAGGAAATCACTCCGAGGTAGGAATAGGAGGTCTCATTAGGAACAATGGTACCTCTTGTAAACACAAGCTGGGAAATGAGGATCGCATAAGGTATAGAGGTGCCGCCTATTCTGCCTTCCGCTTAATTCCGTCGGGCCACAATCTCCCCAAAGTTAATGGGGACTCGAGTCATGATGCAGCTATGAGAATTGCCGACCTAAGCTAACCCGCCGCTTCACTTGTGAAAGAATGATGCGGACATAAAATCCAACCATAACTTGGCCTCAAACTTCGTATCATGGCGGGAAATTTAGCCACCCATGGAGGCCCATAGCGGTGTCAATTGCGATGATGGTGACTACCACTGTGCTTCTTTATGGAACGTCCATTAGCAACCTTATTGATATGGGTTTAGTTCTTCCAAGACCCAACTTATTGAAAATGATGAGGGGCATTATATTTATGCGTGCACCAAGATCGCATGTAGCTTTATTAAACACACATATCCAAATTGTACAAGTGATTGAAAGATCCTAGGTCTTCCCGCTTGGGGGCAAGATTGCTATTCATCATCGCACTATAATGGTGCGTTGTCTCCGTACTACCTGCATCAACCGCCTTCTACTTTTTCAAGAACTCCTTCATGAATTTGCCATATTTGGGCATTTGAAGAAGGGAATCCACCACCAAGATATTGATAGAAAATTTACTAAACATGTCAATGAATTCCGCTGAACCGATCGTCCTTCTTTTTCTTAGCCAACTGCTTTGGATAAGGGGTGGAGCTCTTGTTTCAACTTTGTCATTATTTGAGGCTTTCATGCCTACCTCATCTTCATCAACATGTGAGGGACCTTCATCATCCTTCCCCTCATTTTCATCTTCACTCTTTTCACCACTACTTGATGTTTTTGGCACCTCATCAAATTCATTTTCCCCATTTGATTTAGTAGCAACAACCTCCTTAGGCTTCACTCTCGCATCTCCAACCATTTTACCGCTGCTCATAACAATAGCCATGCATTGACTATCTTTCTTAGGGTTTGGCATTTTATCACTTGGGAGTGTTCCTTCTATTCGGGGATTCATTTGAGTGGACAAGGGTTCGCTTGAGCTTCAAAATGCTTAATAGAGTACGAATGAGAGCTCACCGTTTGGGAAATGTTAGAAACCTCCTTTTCAATTATGACCCCGTTTGCTCTGCTGATTCCATTTTTTTGAGGACTCTTGCTAACATTTTTTCAATTTTTGGTTACCTACACGTCACCTAGCCGACTTTTGGGAATTCCCCATTTTGGAAAGGGCAACATATGGGTTTGAACTTTAATGGTAATGGTCTCCTTCTTGATTTCGCTCTTTATTACCGTATCTTTCTATTTCTTTCTGTGACATCCGTGCATCACAATTTCTCCAACCTTGGTTCTCTTCAGCGCCATGGACCTTGATTAGTCCCTTGAAACCCGAGTCGAACCCCCCATCTCGTGTCACGCCCCAAGTCTACACTCGGGTGGAACACGCCCGTACTAGGAGTTACAAAACCCAAGTCAACCCCTGATTTATTATGCACCGGCATTTTGAGTAAACATATAATTATAGCGGAAGATTTAAAGTAAAATATAAAAAATTTACAAGAATGAAGCTAATTCATAAAGTTTGAAAACATCTCGAATAAACTAAGTTCGAAAAAAACCAAGTCTCGTGTCCGTAAGCCACTACACCGACATAAATGCCGGGATAATCCTAACTAACTCCAAGTCTAAATAGAAGAAAACAAAACTGAAATAAATGATCTTTATCCTCTAAAGATGAGGACTCACCAATAAAGCAATCGAAGTCTTCTAAGAGAGATCATTAGCGAGGCCGAGACTGTAGACTCGCAACCGTATCATAAAAACAATACAACATAGAAGGTATCCATCAAGACTTTGAATGTACCGAGTAAGGAGAGAAACCATACACAAGAAGTGAAATAACCTAATGGAAAATACATGTAGTGACCAACCGAATTGCCGAAACCGAATAATTGTATTGTCGAGATGGTCCGGGAAGACCTATCTAATGGTCAAGGACATGCCCTAAATCCGAGATACTTAACTGAACTGGACCCGAACTCACTAATTCGAGACTCAACTAAGATGACTAGAGGGAGAGCCTATAGCCCACATATAACCATGTGAGCTAGAATTGGAGTCCGATGTATGCCACCCCATCGGAGAAAGGACCCCCACGGCCGGAACTTTTTCTGGAAAGCAATGATGTAAAGATCTCGGGAATAAGCATTGGCTAAAGCCCTAAAATATACCTTGCCAGTGGTATAAATGCATGAATAGGTGATCACGTGTCTTGGGCCAAGGAGGCCAATAAAATATAACCTACTATGGAAATCTAGTTCGGGAACCTCGGGGGTGCGCCAGGAACCCCATCCACTCCTGCTAAGTCCTACTCCCCACCTGACAGTCCTAGACTAACCGGCTAAGCCGATAGCTCGACATCGGGGCCCAAGACTAGTCAAGAATATCATCCTAAAGCACCCCCGAGAGTCTTAATGCATCGAATTCTGTAACCGGGTTCTAAGGCTTGTAAGAGCTACTTATATGGAAGCGTCATAACCGCTTCAAAGAACAAACCGTAATCAAGCTTCTGGGTCCTAAGGCTGGTTAGAGCTTCTTGTCCGAAAGTGTCATGACCGCCTAAAGAACTACTAAAAACCGGAGCATCAGCTCCACTTCGCTACCGAGAGGCACTACTATTACCTAGAGAATTCTGTAGTCAAATTGATCACCGACATTTCTGGCTAACACTGAGTATTCTAACATTTTGATAGAAACTCAACTGACAATAATTTGACTGATTTCAATACAACTAACAATATGGAATCCCCAACACCGATGTAATCAAGAAAATTTTGATATTTAATCACTTATGCAAGATTGTAGTTTTTTTGTATCCAAGAACTAGGGCTAGAATTCACATTACAGAAGTAACAACATAGTCACAAACCGTGGAAAAAACATCAACAATTAACATAAATAATATTCCACATGATTTAAATACGGGTCCTACGTATAATTCTCATCACATTCGAATGTCTCAGGCTAGAACCGATAGAGAATATAAAGAAGCATTTTGGAGGCACAAGGGAAGAATTATTCCCTTGTTGAATTCCCACATACCTCGCCAAAATTTCTTGAGAAGATCCCCTCGAAATTTTGAGAAGACAACGCTCGCTTCTAGCTTCTTCTCTAAGCTTCCTAATTATTCTACGCAGGCTTTCGAGGGAAAAAGAGTGAAATGAAGGTAAAAGGTTGTTCTACTCCTTTAACTCACTCCTAAAAGAACCCAAAATGACGGGGTTTAAGCATTAAAGAGGTGGGAAATTACCAACATTCTCGGTAGAAAGAACCGAAAATTGGCCAACATGGACCAACGGGCCTCGTAACGGCCGTTAGCTCCGACTCCACAACCCATTGAAGCCACCATTGCTCCTAGGTCTAGAACCTATGCCCACTGGAAATGAACCATGGGAGAATACTAACATCTCAGGGGAAGAAACGACACGTAGTTGGTACATCTCATTAGTACCGGTAGGGAAATCAAGTATGGAGACAACGACGCACAACGTACACATTGGTAGTACCAATGTCGTTGCATCGACTCATTGGTAGTACCAACTAGTCATTGCATCTACGTTGGTAATATCAAAGGGTCGTTGCATCGACTTATGGTCTACAATTACTAGGCCTCTGTCCGGGCGATGGGTGGTAGAAATGGCACGTTGGTAGGAACCACAAGCCATTGGTTCTCCTCGTCCCTGTGGAAGGGTCCAATAGGATTCTAAACTGGGATCCAATGAACGACAAGCATTTCCACTCATTGGTTTAACCAATGGGTTATCCTATGCCTCATTTTTCCCCAAAGGAAAATTGTTATCAGAATAACGACTCAAACAACACCGTTGGAGCTACCATGACCCGTTGTCTAGGTCAGTTCCGCAATACAATTTTTAGTTTTTTCTTTTGAATGTTCTTAAAATGCCCGAGTCTTGGTCTAGGAAAGTTTCTGGGTGTTACAATATCTTCTCCTTAGACTATTCGTCCTCAAATGAAGACTAAAACTTCAAAAGAAACTAGGAAAAGAGATGAGATTTCTTAATGAGACTATGGGCTAGTTTCAAGGTGTAAATTCAACTCCGAACTAACTTAATCGTACTAATAGAGAGTGATGCAACTAGAATGCAACTAGAAATCTAAATAAAGCTGATGAGTACTAACTCAATAGAGTACGGGAGGAATTTAGTACTCCGATGCCGAAACTAAACTCGGGAAGGGAGCAAGTGTAGGTATCTAGCCATCGTATCCGCTTGGCTTCCACATAGCTCCTTCTACATGCCGATTTTTCCATAAGACTAACTGAAGCCACCTCTTTGTTCCTAAAACCTACGAACCCGACATTTAAGGATTCGGACTGGGACCTCTTCGTATGAGAGACTATCTTTCACACCTAATATTGGGTTCAATGACACAACCGGTTGGATCACCGATGCACTTATTCAATAGTGGCACATGGAATTCTCGGGGTGCACAAATGCCAATTCTGAGGGTAATTCCAACTTATAAGCTACCTTGCAAATTCATTTCACAATTCCGTAGGGTCCCATATACTTCTGACCGAGCTTTCCTTTCTTCCAAAATCTCATCACCCTTTCATGGGTGAAATTTTAGATAAAACCCTAAGCCATACAATCGCAAACTCTAGTTCTCTTCTCCTCACATCAAGATAAGATTTTGACAAATTTCCGACTGCTTTCAATCTTTCTTGATGAGCTATAGTTTATGCATAGCTTCATGAATTGAGTCTCGCCCGATTAAAGCAGCCTTCACCAACCTCAAATCACCCAATAGGAGATCTTCACCTCCTGTACCATACAATGCCTCAAATGGGGCCATCAAGTGATACCGGAATGGTACCAATTGTTGTATGCAAACTTGATGAGAGGCAAGTGGTCATCCCAACTACCCTTGAAATCGATCACGATTCTCTCAAAATATCTTATAGGGTCTAATAGTCTGGCTATCTTGTCCATCCGTCTAATGTGTGAAAACCCGTGTTGAGCTTGAACTGGGTACCAAGTCCCTTTTGAAAGGACTTTCAAAAAAAGTTGTGAACCTGGGTACCTCTATCTCGAGAGATAATGGATAAGGGCACCCTGCATGGAGTCCTCCGACTAACTCCATGATATAAAGCCTAGAATAGTCCTCAACAATCTATAGTTTTAACTCTGGGAGGAAGTGTGCCGATTTAGTCATCTAGTCTACTATCACCCGGGATTGAATCATGCCGCCGACACATTTGAGGTAGAACCATAATAAAGTTTGTATTTACTTCTTCCCCACTTTCATGTGAGTATGCTAATATCCTGAAATATACCTCTTGGTTCGCTACTCTACTTTTGACCTCGCTCGCTAGTTCTGGCACTTAGCTAAAATTCAACCGATATCTCTTTTTCATGTCATTCCACCAAAAAGAGGATATCATCCCATAAATACTTGGTATTATTATTAGCAGCTCTCCTGTGGTGATGGAATATATCGAGCTGCGGTGTTTCATCTAGATTTGTTGTCTCAAATCATCCTCATCATCGTATGCACAATTCGCCCTGGTAACGGGCACACCATCTCCCCCCTTCGGAGAAAGCCCGAACTTCTTTTCCGAGAACCGTTTCCTTTAGGATTAAGTAGTAAGGATCTTCATCCTATATAGACTTAACTTCAACAACCAAAGAGGAATCTCGATCCACTCGCACAACTACTCCACCTTCGCCTGTATCAACCAACCGTACTCCTAACCGAGCTAATCTTTTTTGGATATCCTTCGCCAGCCTCCTTTCTCGCCCTCTTCAACATGGGCCATGCTCCCTATAGATACTCGCTCGTGGGAATTCTCCACTACAATGGCTTTGACCTGGGGTGATATAGCACGCTTCATGTCATAGTCCTTCAAGAGCTCGAACCACCTTCTCTCGATGAAGATTTAGATCTTTCTGATCGACAAATACCGAAGGCTCTTGTGGACGGTGTAAAAACATCTACATGAGCCTTGCTATAGATAGTGTCTCCATATTTTCAACACAAACACAACCGCTGCCAATTCCAAGTTATGAGTCCGATAATTCTTTTCATGAACTTTGAGTTGTATAGAAGCTGTAGCTATTACCTTGCCTCGCATCAAAACGCAACCGAGACCAACTCCCGGAAGCATCGCAATATACTATAAACCCATCCGATCCTTCCAATAGGGTCAACACTGAGCGTAGGCTGAGTTTTAACTCTTGGAAACTTTCACATGCATCTCGACTCACTAAAATTTCACCTTCTTCTAAGTTAATTAGTCGAGAGGATGCTATAGAAGAAAAGCCTTCCACAAAGCATTGGTAATACCGGCTAGGCGCAAGAAACTTCGATTTCGCTTGGGGAGGTCGGTCCGGGCTACATTCTGTTGCCGCTAGCTATTGAGGATCAACCTAAATACCTCGCCCGAGACCATGACCTTTAAAAGTCATAGACTTCAACTAGAATACAGATTAAGTAAACTTGGCGAACAATCGGTGGTCTCGTATGTCTGAAGCACTATCCTCAATTGATTAGCATGCTCTTCCTTTCCTCATTTATGGAAAGTACTGCATGTCATCAATAAATACAATGACAAACATATCCAAAGATACCATACCGAGTTCTCGAAAGTTGTTTTTGATATGTCACACTCTCTCACCCTTAACCGATGATACACCAACCCGAGATTTATTTGGAGAAATAGCCGCCCATTGAAGATGATCAAACAAGTCGTAAATCCTGGATAGGGGATACTCTGTTCTTAACCGTGACTTTGTTCATCCGACGCAATTGATTCACATTTTGAGAGTATGGTCGTTCTTCCGAATGAATAGTACTAGAGCACCCCAGGGGAGATGCTTGGTCTGGATAAAACCCTTATCAAGAAGATCTTTAACTCCGCTTCCTTCAACTCCTTAAGATCGGCTGGAGCCATTATGTAGGAGGGATAAAGATAGGTCGAGTATCTAGGAGAAGGTCTATACCAAGGTCTATTTTCCGCTCAGAGGAACTCGAAAGAGCTTCGGGAAACACATTAGGGAACTCGCCGACAACCGGAGACTGACTTGATAGTTAGGGTCTCAGAGTTGGAATCTTTTGACTCGAACTAGATGATAGATACATCCCTTAGAAATAAGCTTCTCGGGACTTAAGGTAGGAAATAACCGACCCCTAGGTGCTGAAATCCACGCCCATCCACTCTAAATTGGCTCATTAGAGAATTGAAATTTGATAACTCTGTTCCGCAGCCGACCGAGGCATAAGCCGAAGTGTAACAATCCATGCCAAGAATGAGGCTCTCTTCTGTAAGTCGACTCATGTCTAATCCTACAAGATTAGACGAAATGACATTATTTAAGACTAAGGACTAGGCATTTTCAATACACTGGTTGGCTCTAAATGACTCATCAACTAGGATGGAGACTCGAGAATGGTTCCGAGAGGACCTCTGTGAATCGATATCGAATGGGATTGATACATGTAGAGTCACATATCAACAGGGCTCCTAGATCTAGTAGGGCATACACGCTCTAGATGAAAAAGGCGAATATACTCGTGACCACGCCCAGTGTGAGCCTCCCGATCCTAACGAGAAGACAATGGCATAAAAATGGCTTGCACCGCCGCCATCCGTACCGAAGTGTTGGCCCGCCGAGTTGGCTCTCCGCTTGATGGAGCTACCGAGGCAGTGGATTAAGTACCTTCCCCGTCCTACTTACAAACACTCTTCAAGTCGATGACCAAGCCATTTCCGTAACCAAAATGGCCCTCCACCCCGAAGGCACTCTCCCCGGTGGTTCTTTCCACACTTAGGCAAGATGGATATCTATTGCTGACTTTGTAGCTCTAGGACCGAGAAGCAAAGCATTTCCCACCCTCCGATCCTTGAAGTGAGAGAAAGGTAGGGCGCCGTCGAGCTGCTGCTAGAGCTCGTTGCCGCGCCGGCTGCCAGGGCGGCTACACGTTAGGATCTTTGATGGCCATATTCTGACCGCCGCTCACCCATTTGTTCTCCCGCTCCAAATCATTCAATTTTTCGCCTCAATTTGCTAGGCATGAACTATGATGTCGAGAGATTGACGTCACAATAAGAATTCCCGCCCCGCACTCCTTAAGGACCAAATTTGAAACTCCATTCACAAACTTGTGCATGCGAGCCCTGGCTCCTGGGCTACCATCTCTGCAGAATATTTAGACAACCTCGTGAACTCAAGTGCATATTCTTCTATTGTCCTCGTTTCCTTGTTCTCGCATTCACGAACCCCGCCACTTTCCTCCCTAAGCTCCCGAGGGAAGAATCCGTCTAGGAAGGCTATAGAACTCCCGCCATTCCACCGGTCCCCGCTCCCGCTCGGCCTCCTTCCATTGTTCGTACGTATATGGGGCTACCCCATTCGGGGCCAGGTAGCCAAGACGACACTCTCCAAGGAACTCGACACCCATAATCCGACCGATCTTTCTAATCTCATACACGAACTCCCGTGGTTCTCTCCCACCTTAGCCCGTGGAAGTTCAGAGGGTTCATTCGAGTGAAGTCTCTCACACCTGTGCAAAATGCCGAGCCTAATATTGCTGATTGGAACCACTTGCCGGTTCACCCGGGCCTGCAATCCCTAAGTCTAGATAGCCTCCCCCGAACTCAGTGGTAGACATTGAGTCATCCGAGAGGCTGCCGGAGTTGGTGGGGAAAGTCGATGAGTGTTATCGCCCTTCTTATGTTACCAATGTCGCGGAAGCATAATTCACTAAAATGAAAAAGAGCACGAGTTAGAAAGGATTTAGAATTGAATTTAACGCACGATAAAGAGTATGAACAAAATGTAGTTTTCTAATAACATCTCGTATCCCTCCCTATCATAAGTGTTGTGCGCTCACATCCATGAAAGGGACTCTACTCGATGTGGCTTTCTGGGATATTTGAGGATACTCTAAACCTAGCTCCGATACCTAAGCTTGCTACGCCTATACCCAGAACATAGTACTTGGAGTTACAAGTAACCCCAAGTCAACCCCTAGTTTATCATACGCTAGCATTCTGAGCAAACATATAATTATAGAGGAAGCATTAAAGTAAAATATAAAACATTTATGAGAATGAAGTCGATTCATAATGTTTGAAACATCTCGAACAAACCGCAAGTCTCGAAAAAATCAAGTTTGTGTATGAAAGCTAATTGGCTAACGCGATAAGTTGCCGGGACAAGCCCCCCTCACACTAACCTATGTCTAAATATATGAACAAATAACTGAAATAAATGAAATTCATCCGAAAGATGAGGAATCACCAATACAACCAGAGTCTTTCGAGAGCGCCTCAACTATTAAGGCCGAGAATGAGATCCCGGCAAGTATCATAAAACGATACAACATAGAAGGTAAGCATCAGTACTTTGAATATACTCGAGTAAGTGAGAGAAACCATGCGTAAGAAGTGAAATAACCGAACGAAAAGATGCAATGAGCAAACAATCAAATAAACCGAATAACCGTAATAAGATGAGATGTTCCCGAAAGACCCTATTTAATGGTCAAAGACATGCCCTAAGTCTAAGATAGTGAATCGAATCGATATGAACCGATTAATCCGAGACTAAATCGAATGATTAGGGAGGGAGAGTCTATAACCAACATATAACCATGTGAGATAGACGTGAGTCTAATGTATACACCCCATCTAAGAGGGACCTAAATATACCTTGCCGGGGTATAAAGGAATAAATTCTGGTTATCACAGATCCGAGGCCATGTGGCCAATAAAATATAACCTACGGCGGCAACGTAGTTTGGGAACCTGGGTGCACTAGGAACTCGCCTCCGCTCTGGGCAAGGAGTCCTACTCCCACCGCATGTCTCAGATGTGTATCGCTAAGCCGATAGCTCAAAAACAGTGGCCCAAGACTAGTCAAATACCTATCTCGAAAGCATCCCGAGAGTCTTATCGTACCGAATCTCAGAATCGGGTTCTAAGGCTAGTTAGAGTTGCTTATCTCGGGAAGCGTCGTAATCCGTTTAGTGAACAAATTGTAATCTCGGGGGTTGGGGTCCTTAGGTTGGTCATGATTTTCCATCCGAAGTGTCATGACATCCTAAAGAACAACTACAACCGATACGGATTCTAATTCTTGCACCGGGAGGCACTACCGACCTCTAGAATTTCGTAGTCAAACTCGATCAATTGACATTTCTAGCCGACACCGAGTATTCTAACATTTTGACCGAAACCGAATCGACAATAAACCGCTGATATTTCAATACAACAAGCAATATGAAAATCCCCAACACCGATAGAATCACGCAAATTTCGATATTTAATCCCTATAAGGATTTAGTTTTTCTATACCCAAGAACTAGGGCTAGAATTCACATTACAGGAACAAGAAACAACATAGTAACTATCTAAAGGAAAAACATCAACAATTAAAATAAAATGATATTCCACATGATTTAAATGAGGTCTACCGTATACTTTCATCACATTGGAAAGTCTCAAGGCTAGAATCGATAGAGAATATAAAAAAGACTTTCTTGTGGACACAAGGGAAGAACTATTCCCTTGTTGAATTTCCACATACCCGGCTAAAAATTCTTGGAGAAGATCCCCGAGAAATTCCGAGATGACAACATCCGCCCGGCCTTCGAGGGAAAGAGTGCAATGAAGGGGAAAAGGTCATTCTACTCCTTAACTCCCTCCTAAATGAATCCAAACCGATGGTGTGTAAGCATTAAAGAGGTGGGAAATTACCAATATACCTCTGGTAGAAAGAATCGAAAATCAACATACAAACCAATCTCTATGAGCGTTAGCTCTTAACCGCGACCTGCTGGAACCATGCAGTTAGTTTCAACCGTAAATCATGCTCACCAATGAACCATAGAAGAAAGGATCCTTAAAGGTGCAGCCAAAGTTGTTGGTACATTCATTATATTGATAGAAAATTAGGTCTTGAGGACACATGGAACAAAACAGATCGCTAGGGTACTTTAATGGCTTCTGGCCAGACTATCATGGTTCACAAATGAAATCGATCAGAGACAGCAAATGCTTGTTGGCAGAACCATCAGCCGTTGTTCTCCGCTTCTTGTGGTGATCAGTAGATTCAATCTGGGGGATTCCACCACAGAGCAAAGACGCTTCAAATGAATCACCAAACAGGTCGCTTTATGCCATGCTTTCCTAAAGAAAAACTGTTATGCTCATAATGACCCAACGGTCCGTTGGAGCTGGCCAGCGCCCGCGTTCCGGGTCGTTCGGCAATAAAATTTCTAGTTTGTCTTCTTTTGAACCGTAGCCATGCTTATGTAAGGGTTCTCTCTAGCCTACTCGAAGTTTGTGATGTCATCCCTCAGCTGCAACATTTTCAACAGAGGGAAGAAATGATCCACAAAGGCTTCTCGATAATTCTTGCCAAGATGTACAACCAGAAGTAGTTCCTCCAACCATACCGCGACTTCCCATTAGGAAAAATGGAAAGATCCCTAACCTGGTAGACTCTTGATTTATGTTTGGTATGTTGAAAGGCTGGCATATCTTCAAGAAATTCCTCAAGTGATGATTTGCGTCATCACATGGTTTTCCCCCAAATTGTCCTTTCATTTGCAGCAAATGTAGCATTGTACTTGTGATATGGAACGTGGAATTCCCTACCATAGGCGGTAGATGAATGGCTCCCGCAACTTTGGGCATCACCGGATTATCTTCCTTATTTTCCATATTACCCTCTACTGAGTTATCCCCTATTTGTGAATGATGACTCATATCACTTTATCCTAACAAGAACAACAAACTTGATGTCAACACCTACGATGCAAGACTAATTCAAATTAACAATCAACAAAAGAGTATCAAGCGCTAGTCCCTAGCAAGGAAGCTATTTTTGATAACGTCCAAAATATACTCTTTGTTACAAAAGAGCATACACGGTCGTTGTATCAAAAGAAATATTCCGATGGATGCCTGAGTCGAATCCCACAGGGACTAGTGAATGATATGTACGAGTGTTATTTGGGAAATTGAATTTAGCTTGCACCACTTGAAAATAACGAGGAAATAAAAATTTTGGGGGAGACTGAGATTAAAAATAGAGTGTAAATTCTAATTTGACTAACTAAGATAGCAAAATGACCATGGTTGTTGACAATAATGTGAAAGACTAGAGGTGTGGTGTAGATGATATGCTAACTTGATAGGGTCATGCTAGGTCATTTCATGAGTTCAAAATGACCTCAGAAAAGTGGGCATTTGATGTTTTTTCAACCTCATAAATACCTCTTGCTAGAGTTCTTTCAAACAACTAGACACCATTAAATCAACCCGATAATATTCGGATTAGTAGTTGCACTAATTTCTAGATATTAGTTATTAATTTTAAGAGTGAGAATGTGATTTTGTCTATATCTATCCCAATTTCACAACCTCACATCCATGTCCACCATTAAATTCTCTCCCAATACTCAATTCTTCTTTTCAAGAAAAAATCAAGTAAGAACAATTAGACCCATATCAACAACAATGGATCTTCAATTATAGATTGGAGAGAATTTAACATATTTACACTAATTAAACAATATTGAGATTACTGTAGCAATACCCAATTTAATTAAGCATTCATCACGACACACCTCTAGTTAATGATTTAGCTACTCATATTTAAGAAATTCACAAGCACATTAACAATAAACTCATTGAATTAAATAATAGGAGTAGAAAAATCAAATTCAACAATAAGTCTTCAACAATGGTAGTACCTTGCTATGGAGGAAGAATAAGAAGAAAAGAAAACAATCCTTTATACTTTCTACCATCAGAATTCTTACCTTCTTCTTCTTAAAAAAGAATGTTCCCAAAAAGCTAAAAGTTAAGATCTGATATCTGTACAGACTACTTTTCTCTAGAATAAATCCAAAAGTAGGTTATCCCCTTCTCTCTTTTTCGGTGCTGGATATTTTTACCCCTGATCAGCGTTTTGGCACTTACGGGAGTATCAGGAGTTCGCCAGTTTGGAACCGCCCGCTATAATTAACTGTGCCTTCAGTGAGTTCCAGGGACCTTAGGCGATTCCTTCGGCGTTTCGCCGGTCTCCACCTATGTGCCGATGATTCTTTTCTATTTGATCCAGCAAGTGCAGGTGTCATTCGGCAAATGGATCAGTGAGTCGTCGGTTGAAGTTCGTGTTCGCCGGTTGCTATAATTCCCAGAGGCATTGTTCATCAGCTTTTGGCGGGTGTTTGGCCGGTGTTTCGCCGATCTTCTCCGGTGAAGCGCTGATTTTCACCCGATTCCCTTCTTTTTTCTCCCTTTCTTGCTCTTTTCTACAAATCAGATATATGCACACAAAAAGGAAAAATGGGGCTGAAAATCCATCTAAATGACTTGAAAACTAGACTAAAGCTCATGCTTAAGAGCCTAATGAGTTGGTAAATTACCAACTCATCAAAAGACCAAAGAGAGGGCCCTCAGAACTTCATAGATCAGTTATAGAGGATCTTCAAGGTCATGCATGCTTTATCCACATAGTCAGTTTACTAGTAGTGTTTCTGCTAGAGAGATAGAAAATCTGTGGTATGAGAGTTGGGAAAGGTCTAGAGGTAGAGATGCACCTCCACCTACATGGCCCTGCTTCTATAAATCCTTCAGAGACCACTATTTTCCTTCAAAGATTCGACAAGCCAGAGTAGAGCAGTTTTTACATCTAGAGTAGGGAAGGATGAGCATCCGGGAATATGCATTGAGATTTGATTCCTTGGCTAGATATGCGCCAGCATTTGTGGATACTATGCTAGCCAGGGCACATCAGTTTATTATAGGACTGCACCAGAGTATGTGGAGTCCTATATTACAGCTACATTATGAGAGGATATGGATATATTGCAAATTCAGGCCTTTGCTCAGAATATAGAAGAAATTAGACAGCGTTAGTATAGGACTGAGAGGCCAGGTCAAGAGCAGTGTCGGAGGGCTAAACCAAACTAATTTATAGGTAGAGTTTTATGGTGGGACTAAGCCTAACTGGTCAAGTAGGCCACCTAGGCCCTCATTTCAGCAGTAACTGGACAGCAAAAAAGATGGTAACAAACAGCTGGGTCCCGATGAGAGTTCATGAGCATCAAACTCAAAACAATAGAGGGGCCCAGATTAGACGAGGCCAGCCGTACCATGTTGTAGTACTTGTAATAGGCGACATCTTAGGAGGTGAAGATATGGCTCCACTGCTTCTTATTCTTGTGGATAGGAGGGTCATATGATGAGGGATTACACGACTAGAGATTAGAGTTATCGGGACCAGCAGAGTAGGTCCTCAGTAGGTTCACATGCTCTAGAACCTTCTATAGGGCGCAGGCCCTCAGCTCCAGAAAGCAGAGGAAGAGGTAGATCAGGAACATCTAGCTTTAGTAGTGGTCCAGATCGTACTTATGTATTAGCAGGGCGACAGGATTTTGAGGCATCACAAGATGTTGTGACAGGTACATTGAATATTTGCTCCCACTTAGTTTACCCTTTGATAAATCCAAGCCTACTTTGTCTTATGTTACTCCGCTAGTGGAACAAAAGTTTCGTATAGTACCAAAGCTATTCTAGCAACCATTTTCTGTGTCCACTCTTGTTGGTGAATCTATCGTCGCCAGGAGAATTTATCAAGGTTGTTCGGTGGAAATTATTGGACGCCAAACCTCTACAAACATAGTACAGTTAATAATGATTGATTTTGATGTAATTATGGTCATGGATTGGCTAGTGCCATGTTATGCCAATGTTGATTACTGGACAAAGACATGTTCGATTCCACTTTCCGAGAGACGTAGTACTGGAATAGAAAGAAAATGTAGCTACGCCAAAAGTTGAGTTCATATCCTATCTTCAGGCAAAAAAACTGATTACAAAAGGCTGTACCTATTACATTGTCAGGACTCGGGATGTTCAGGAAGAATCCTCGACTCTTCAATCCATTCTTGTGGTTACCGAGTTCCTAGATGTATTTCTAAATGAGCTTCCAGTTATTCCCCTAGAGCAGGAAATTGACTTCCCTATTGATACGCTATTGGATACACAACCCATTTATATTCATCGTACATAATGGCTCTTGTCGAGATGAAGGAATTAAAGGATTAACTGAAAGACTTGTTAGATAAGGGTTTCATTAATCTAGTGCTTTGCCATGGGGTGCGCTAGTCTTGTTTGTGAAAAAGAAAGATGGGTTGCTGCGAATGTGTATAGATTATCGACAACTAAATAAAGTTATTATTAAGAACAGGTATCCCCTACCGAGAATAGATAACATGTTTAATCAGTTGCAGGGGGTGAAGTATTTCTTGAAAATTGAATTAAGGTCAGGCTACCACCAGGTACGGGTTCGAGAGAAGGATATTTTGAAAACAACCTTCAGAACCAGATACGACTATTTTGAGTTCCTTGTTATGTCTTTCAAGTTGACAAATGCCCCAGCAATGTTTATGGATTTGATGAAAAACATATTCAAGACATTTTTGATTTTTTGTGATAGTGTTTATTATTGATATTCTGGTATATTCACGTTCAGAAGCTAAACATAGAGATCATCTACGAACAATACTCCAAGTCCTCAGAGATTGCCATTTATATGAAAAGTTCTTGAAATTTGAGTTCTAGTTAAAATTTTATAGCTTTCATGGGCCATATTGTGTCTGATGCAGGCATCCAGGTTGACTCGCAGAAAATTGAGGTTGTAAAGATTTGGCCTAGAACCACAACTCCAATTGAGGTTTGTAGCTTTCTGGGGTTAGTCGAGTATTACAAAAGGTTTTTGGAAGGATTCTCTGCCCTATCAGCACCATTAACAAAGTTGACTCAAAAAGTAGTTAAGTTTAAGTGGACCGAGCCTTGTGAATAGAGTTTCCAGGAATTGAAAGACAGACTGATATCTGCACTGGTACTAGAATTTCTAGAGGGTTCAAAGGGCTATTCTGTATATTGTGATGCTTCAGGCAGTGTGTTAGGATATGTTCTGATGCAGCATGGCAAGCTAATTCCCTATGCTTTGAAGCAACTGAGAAAACACGAGAAGAATTACCCTACCTATGATCTATTAGTGGCATGGGATGAAGAAAGATATTGTGGTCCGAATCGCCAGTAGATAAAAGCTGAACTTCAGAAACCTGGTGGGATTACAGAGGAGATAGTCGTGCCTATATGGAAATAGAAAGCAATCAATATGGATTTTTTTTACAGGTTTACCTCGCACCAGACATAAATTTGACACGATCTGGGTCATTGTCGACAGGTTGACAAAATCAGCTCATTTCTTGCCAGACAACACTACATTTTTAGCTAAAAATTATGCTAAGTTGTACATTAAAGAGATAGTACTCCAACTGCATGTTGTCCCAGTGACTACCATTTCTGTTTGAGGGGCCAGTTCACAGCTAGATTTTTGAAGTCGTTTTAGAAAGGTTTGGGGATGCGGGTTAACTTGAGTATAACTTTTCATCCCAAAACAGATGGCCAAGCAGAGTGCACTATTCAGACGCTCAAAGATATGTTACGGGAATGTGTGCTAGACTTCAGAGCAAGTTGGAACGATCACCTACCTCTTATTGAGTTTGCATATAACAAAAGTTACCATTCTACCATTAAGATGGTGCCTTATGAGGCTTTATATGGGCCGAAATGTATATCCCTCATAGGATGGTTTGAAGTAGGTGAGTTAGCATTGATTGGACTTGACAGGATACATCAATCAAAAGAAAAGGTTAAAATCATCAGAGAGCATTTACTGACATCCCAGAGTCATCAAAAGTCCTATTCCGATGTACGACATAGAGACTTGGAGTTTAAGGTCAATAACTGGGTATTCCTGAAAGTTTCACCAATAAAGGGCGTTATGAGATTTGGCAAGAAGGGCAAGCTTAGCCCTAGATTCATTGGGCCATAATAGGTCCTCCAGAAGATAGGCCAAGTGGCATATGAGTTAGAATTGCCTTCGGGGCTAGAATCTATTCATGCAGTAGTTGATGTATCCATGTTACACAAGTGCATAGGAGACCCTTCTTTGGTTACTCCAATCGAGGATGTTCAGGTCACAGAAGAGCTATCCTACGAGGAGACTCCAATAGCTATACTAGATCAATTGGTTCGCCAATTGAGAACCAAAGATGTAGCTTCTGTTAAAGTTTTATGGAGAAACAGAAATGTAAAAGAGATGACTTGGGAAGCTAAGGATGACATGAGGTCTAGATATCCTCACTTGTTACAGACCCCATAATGATAGTACACAGACTCAAATAGATCTTGGTAAGGTGTGATAGTTCTCAGGTGTTATATTATTGCTTTAGTTACTATTATTGTCAGTTTCTCACTTATTTATTGTTGAACTATGTTATTCAGTTGCTTTTAGCATCCTATGGGACACCTACGTAGTACTTTTCTACATTTCAGGATTCTGAATAGTCCATATTACAGGGGAGACTCTACCTTAATTTTCGGGAAAAGCCTAAGAATTGAGTTTCTGAAGAATTCAATTACATTCGAGGACGAATGTCCCTAAGGGGAGAATGATGTTACACTCCATAAGATTTTTGTGTTTAGCCGGCATGAGTGTGTGCTTGTTGGGAGAGTTTAGAGTACAACACATATAGGAGAAGACTCGAAGGTGGAGTACATGAGCATGTTATCGAGCGAGCAGGAGGTCGAGGCTAGAGCCAGGGCACTATGGGTGCCGCATTGCGCACCCCTTCCCTGCGCACTGGGTGGCGCGCCACACCTCCACCCCAGATCTATGAGGGGTGCACCACGGACCCCTGCAGATGCCTCCCACCATATATGTCTTAAGTATGAGATGTAGTTCATTTAAATATTTCCCTAATTAGAGAGCTCGGCCTTGGCAATTTGTTCACGAGAATTTCAACGAATAAAAGTCAAATTATGCTATCAAATCACATTTAATTGTAAATTCTTCTTGGGTAATGATTCTTGGGCCTACGAGGAACGTATCTACGGAGTTGAATCTTTGAAATTGGCCCAGCTTAATGGAGCCCTACGAAGTAGAAGCCGTAAAAATCATCTTTATTTAAGTCTAGTACATCTATAAGTGATAGTAAGTACTTCTACCCTTCTAATCTATAAGAATTCGTGATATTTTGCTGGATTAGACTCGTTGTAACTTGTATTCATAGTGTTTTGTGGGATTATATTACTGGCTTGACTTCTTAATTGGAATAGTCCTGTTCCCTTGATGTAAAAGCTCGAATACGGAGGGGTTACAAGTTCTGGATTGAAATAGGATTTGTAAAGAAAGAATTCAGCAATTAAGGTATGTTAAGATTAACCTCTTTCGGAAAGTTATTCTCGTCGTATACTTGATAAGAATCGTACCCTTTTAGTAGCTTGTGATTGTATATGTTGTGATTAGCTGCTATGAGATGAATTGAGATTGTAACATAGTATCCCTTGTCAGGAAAGGTTATATTTAGTTTTGACTATCGCTATAAGCAACATAGAGATTCCCTGTTCCCTTGTTTACTATCTAGAGAGACTAGTAGTGTTGTAATGTTGTACTGAGGCCATAGAGGCTTGTGGTTGGCTGCGGATAAGCATAGGGCGCAGCTTGGCAATATAACTTCCTATTTTGATGCCTATATATGTAATAAAGTTCTCCTACAGGCCGTTGGCATACCTTAATGCCTACATGGCTAGAATCTTGGTAATACTGTCTTATCTATGAGTTAGTGGAACCAGGGTTTCCTAATGAATGGGGTAAACTACCTACTGCTAAGGACCGTATAGCTTTGTCGAATTACAGTTAGTTGCATTGGTTTCTCAGGACACCACCTTTGTCGTTAGAAGTCTAGTAGACTATATGATATCCTAAGAAGGGATCTTATCAATTGTTATACGTGGGGCTAACTCCTCTAGCTATTCATGAAGTTTCCCACATATTTTTTTCCTAGATAGGCTACAGATACAGTTACAAGAGCCAAAATAGCTCAGATATAGTTATAGGAGCCCAGATGGCTCAGAGACAGTCACAGGAGCCCAGATGGCTCAGATACAGTTACAGGGGCCCAGATGACTCAAATACTATTACAAGAGCCCAGATGGATCAGACATAGTCACAGGAGCCCAGAAGGCTCGGATACAGCTTCAAAGATCGAACACACCTCAGTTACAGCTTGCCTACAGGCCTATAGTGGTACAAATAGGAGGGTATTGATTTCTTGCACTTGCCAGGGCTTATGGGGGCCTAGGTAGGTTATTCGGTGCTGCTTGTACCTTCTAGGCTTATAGGGGCTTGGTTAGGTTCTTGTTTGTGTAGTTACCTACTAGTTACAGTTCATGTTGTGAGATTATTCAAGTTGACTTCTAGCCTTTATTACTGGTTAGTTTTAGTTACTATTTATTCATTATTATTTTTGTGCCTTATATATTCGGTACATATTGTACTGATGCCCATGCATGGGGAGCTGGATACTTTCCTGCAGGTTTAGATATATAGGCTCCGAGGCCTCCTTAGTAGTTGTTCAAACTCAGCAAATTGGCCAGCTGCTTTTCTATGGAGTTTCTAGGTGTTAGAGGTTTTCCTATCTTCTGTTGTACAACTTTTGGTAGGTCCAGGCCCTGCCCCAACCAATATTTCACTCTTTAGAGGATTACAGACTATAGTTCTTCATAGACATGTGTTGCTGGTCGTGTGGGGCCAAATTATGTTATCTGTTGGCAGCCTTGTCAGCTTATATGTGTGTATAGGGGCATTTTCCATTCTTTGATTATGATTTAGACAACATGGTGGTCTTGTCGGCCCGCATAGGATGATATTGTTATTGCAACCACTGGCTTAGTTGTTTTTGCGCAGGTCTATGTTGCGGTCTTGTTGGCCTAAGGTTGTGTTTTGAGCCAAGATATAGCTGATTATTTTGTCGATTCCATACTGCAGGCATGCACCAGAGGTGTATGTGTCTAGCCAGGTAAGCTTAGAGTCTAGTATGGCATCAGGTGCAAATTACGCCTCCTAAGGTGGGGCATGACAACTCAATTAATGTTTGCAACTATTAATTTTTGGATTAAAACTCAAACTCGAAGAAATCATTAGATCCATGACTTGTAATTAATTCTAACATCAATTAGTTAATCCTAATCAATTATAAATACCCATCATTTACATGCACCCATAAAAGAGAAACTAGTTGCTCATAATTAGGGAAAGAGAAATTATTACCAAAGAGGAATTCCTCAAAACAATTCATCATAAACAATTAAAATCACTTCCAAGCTTTATATCTTCAACAATGATGTTTTCACAAGGAAGAAGAAGAAAAAAGGTACAAAATTGTACTCTCTAGGTGAATATCTCTCCCTTTCAATGTTTTATACCCAAATGGGGTAAAAATCTACATATATTCCTTGCACAGATCCCCAAAACACCCTTAGAAGCTTCCCAAGTACATACTTGTCTTCTGGGATGATTTTGCACTTTGGAGGAGACGCGACTCACTTGTGTTGGCACCTATATTTCGTAGTTGTGACTTGCAGCACGCAGGTGCATCAACAAATCCAAGGCAGTGTTCTCTCACTGCCTCCTGTGTGGCACTGCAGACCGCAGATGCTAACTTGCGGCACACAGGTCCATTTCCAGCAAGCTTTCAACTCTTCCCATGTGGCACCTGCTAGACGCAGGTGCTGACTTGTGGTACACATGTCACCTGCATCACCTTCGACAGATTGTTGTAAGTTGATATCCTCCATCATCTTTGTTTCAAAGAAATTTCTGCACATAAGAGAAGAAAAGGCATAAAATCCTTCTAAATTCTGTTAAAGTAAAGCAATAACTCATGCTTAAGGCTAGATAATTTGTTAAACTATAAACTCATCAAACCCCTAAACTTAAACTATTGCCTGTCCTTGAGCAAAACATTCACTCAACATAGGGATCAACTCAAGCTTATAAAGACATAAGGGCTCCACACAGGACTACTAAGACTCAAAATAAACCAAAAACAACAAAAATACTCAAACACATGAAAAAATCTCAATTGGTACCACCATGAGCACTTGGAAAAGATTATCAATTTAAAAAATTCATTTTTTCTCAAGAGACTTCATTCTTTCAATCAAAAGCAGGGGGCATTTTCATCTCAAGTAAGATCAACAAACATGTCAAATCATTGACATTCAACTTTCAAGGTTTTCCTAGAAGTTCACTCTATAACTTATCGCATTCATACCTCTCAATTGAGATCAAGACTTTATTATTTACTCCAAGGATTCAATGCCACTCACCAAAATAGAGAATCCCAATCACATTCATGTAATTAACAAAATAGGAATTATAACATGACAACATTACTCTCTCTAAGAAATTCAAGTGTACACATATCAAACAATAGGTTTGCCCTTCATGTTATTCACCATTAATGTAGAGTTGTAAAGCTCGAAACCACAAAGGGCTTGCGGTTCATCATGTAGGCTAGGAGTAGGGGTAGGACATCATTTGGTTCAAGTGACTAGAACCTCCCTAATGATTTTGTGAAACAAATCAAGTACACTGCTCATATTTTTTAGTCAACTCCACCTTATTTCTCCTGTTCACAATCCAAATTTTCCGAAAGAGCTATCCTTCTAAACAACTTTTACTTTTTCATTAAGCATTCAGTTTATAAGAGATAACACCACTCAATTCTTTTCTTTCTTTCTTTCATCAACGAATTAAAGCGGCCATTTTAACACTAAGCATTAGGTGCTACATCACATTGAAGCTCATTCCTCATATCCCCCTTAATGCACACACTCCTAAACTTAGGCTTTTGCCTATATCAACATCTCATTTTTTATTCACATCCACCCCCAAATCTTTGGATTTTATCCCCCATTTTTTTTATCACTAGCAATTATGGAGGAATGGGTGCCAAAGTAGAGGATTCAAGAAGGATAAAGGTGTGTAATATGGATCTCAAGAGAAAGATTTAAGGCTCAAAAAGAGTTGACTAAAACCAATGTTAAAGGAGGGCATTTTCTCAGTTAAGTGACTATTTAAAGAGGGCCTAACGTTATTTTCCAAGCTCATCCACATAAAGGACTTCGCCTTAAATCATATTCGGGGCATGTTCTAGACGACATACGTACACAAGAACAAGCTATAACCATACCAAACAACACATCACAATTCTAAGGAGTCTAGATATTCTCATAATCAATCGAAAAGAATGGCTTTTGACAAATTATTCTGAGTTTTGCACAACTCATTTGTGAATAAAAAATCAAAATAAAGAATGTAGATATCATGACGAGATAATGTTTTTAAAATACATTTTTCCCTATTTTCACAATTTGTTTAAAAAAATCCTTTGCCAAGAAAAAACTTTTGGTTTTGACTCTCAATACAAGTGCACTAAGGACTCAAAATGACAACTAGAACATGGCATTTTTCCTTAAGAAAGTCGCTTCTCTATCCATCATCAGGAAATGTCACCCGGTTCGACACAAAATCAAGACAAGAAAAATTTTTCTCTTGGAGATAGAGTCATGGTATAAAGAAAACTCTTGGAGTTTATTCACTAACTAATATCTACAAAGATGAATGCAAGACACAGGTAGTAAAACAATTGACGTGTAAAACAAACCCGACATTGTGGCAACTCACATCAAAATATTAATAAGAATTAATCCCAACAAGGGTCAAAATATAACTTAATTAAAAAATAAGCCCAGCAAGGGAATCAATTCTACAAAATAAACATTCAAATGAACCTCCATAATATCCAATCCCGGCAAGGGCATCAACACTAATCAAACAAATCCCACCCCTAACTAAAAATAAAACACTGTGCCTAATGTTATAATTAAAAGGATAGGGGACAGGAAATCCTCGTGCCATCTACTTTGAATAGTTATCCCATGGTGATGACTCTGAGCTGGTGCCAACGCCACCCCTTTGGGACTTAGTTGTGCCCATAGACTCAAGAAAAACACGTTGAGTCTGAGGAGAAGCACTGGCATCATTGTAAGGCTTACTCTCCTCATCCTCCTCTAAGCTCCTAAGAAAGTCATCAATTGGGCCTCGAGCAGTGTGCAGCCAGCCATAACCTCATTTAAAAAGCTCATATATGTGCTAGTCAGAGGGGGTTTTCCCTTTATCACATTCATGTCTAACCGGAATGTAGTGACCACTCCTTCAATGACATCTACCCTTTTGCATAACTTGTTAAGGTTGTCAAAAACAACCTTCATAGAATTCTTGATAAACCTTTCTATCAAGGATGGAAAATTCTTGGCTAATTTGGTGAACTGGTTGTGATTTTCATATGTAATATCAGCAAACTTCTGGAGCCCACTTGGTTCGGAGGGAGGAGGTGGTGATGAAGACCTTGGAGGTGGCACATCCTTGGAGGAAATTCCCAATATTGTGAGAGTAGGATCATTGAGGTCTTGCTCAAATTAGTGTTATGAGCCAAGGAATTCTTAGGGACGTCCCATGATTACATCCTCCGTTTCTTTCTCTTGGGAGAATCAACATCCCTTTTCTTATCAATGTAAATTACTCTGGTGGCAGAGTAAAATCAATCAGATTTAAAGTAATGCACCCCTACTCTAGCACACAACTTGCTAATCAATATAGTAAAGGGCATAGAAAGGGCAGGTTATCTAGCTTTCTACTTGATTTGAGCTGCAAACACTTCCCTAAAGTTCACATGAATTCTTGACATGATGTAAGCAATCAGGATGGTAGTATCAATATGCACCATTTGGTCATTCTTGGAGGGCATCAGGCAGGAGCACACCAAATCAAGCTACCGCTCGGCTTCAAAGTGGAGGTCCTGTCTGGAAATTCACCACCCAAAGTGTCCCATGTCGGCTACCCAACCGCTATGATATTAGCCACCCGTTGGAGTTGTTGGTTCCTCATTGCAATCTTCTCTGCAAACATTGTCCCTCAAGCAATTGGTTCCTCCCAACAGATGGAGTTGATGGAATCAGGGGTTATTTCAATTTATTTACCCCTCACATAATAGATGGCAAGCATGTAACTCATCTACCTTTCCTGAATGCTTCATTAAGTCTTGCCTCACTTGATATTAGGCATAAAACTCGAGCACTAGGTTAGGGTAGTAACCTCTTAGCGCATCCAAGAATGGCAACCAATCCCTTTTAGTGAATTGCATATTGATATTGGGGAACTCATTCCCTAGCCTTGACAAGTTAAAGCTCTTCTATGGAGTGAACGATCGGCTATCCCGATACTTGATGAAGTAAGGCTTCATGCCCTCCACCAAAATCACAATCTTTTCTCCGTATTGGCAGGGACATGAGTGTCCTTACCTTTGTCTTTAATTTTGTTTTTGCATTTGTTGGAGGAGGGAGCCTTTCAGGCATGCCTATCAGTGTTTCTCCTGTTGGAAGTCATGGCCTGCAAAAGGATGTGAATACCAAGGAAACATAACCAAGATATTTTTTGTAAATGCTTCATTTTAAAGCAAAATAAAACATCTACAAGAAGCTAAGAAAAGTAAATGACATGGAATGCAAAAGAGAAAAGTAGTACAATCTATCTACCTACACCTTCGAGACACCTGTGACACACAAGTGAGGTGCATGTGGAGTAGAAAACTGGAAAAAAATTTTCCCACCTACATTTGCATCTGCATTTCACAAATGAATACCTTCAACACGCAGGTAGAACACATGTAAAAGACAGTGAGTAAGAAACGATTGTCCTTCACCTATGTTTTACCTGCATTTCACAGAGCAGCATTTGCGGCACGCATGTGCCTGGTAGTGCCTCAGCCTATGCTTCATAGATTTTAAGCTAGACTTAAACCACATTTAATCAATTTCAATATTTAATGGGTACTCAGACTTCCTCGAAAGACAGGCCAACAAGTTCAATATACATAATGATTAATTACCAAATATTCAATGAGTTCCTTTAAGAAGGACATTACTCCATCTACCATCGGCAAACATCGAGGTAAAAGCTCTACCACTCATACTACCTGAACAAGTACATTAATCACTCATATTTAACTAAACTACTCCCTATACATTGTTAAGCTACTCATTCGAATCACAAAGCTCTATGGAATGACAACTGAGACCAAATATTTTGCTAGAATTGCAAACTCTAAGTAATGACTATTTTCCCTTAAGAATGACATTACCCAATCTATCATAGGGCCAATACATGCATCACTAACGAGTGGCTTACTCAGACTTCACCACCAACAAAGATTTGATGGAATTATGTGGAACAACTAACATTCAATAGGATATGAGCAATAATCTCCCATAGACTCTTAATTTCAAATCAGTCAAAGCACCTCCAAATTTAATTTCAAATCAGTCAAAGCACCTCCAAATTTAATTTCAAAACACAAAAAAGAAGCATAATGGGTAATAGGGGATTACAGCTATCAATTATTAACCATAATATTCCTATAACACCTAGCAAGGATAATTTAAGTAAGGGAGCATACTGCAAGTGAGTGTATTGATGTGGGTGAGTGAAAAATCAAGCTTGGGCAAGTGCACAATGGTGATCTCCAATGATGACTTTGCTGCTATGGTGCGGTGGTTAGAGAAAATGTGGAGGTCGATTTGTGAAGTGTGGATAGTTGTAAGGTTTGAGTGAAGAATTTTTAGAGAGTAAAAATGGTGAAATGAGGAATAAAAATTGGGTTAGGGGGTTTTAGAAGATGAAGGGTTCTCAAGTCAGAGCCAGTTCAGGTCTGGTCAAACGGTGTAATATCCTGAAAAGTCCATTAGATTAGACCCAAGATTTTTAACAAAAAACAATAAGGAATAGCACCAGAGCCATTAGGAAGACCCTTAATAGGGCTCATCCTATGAACAAACAAGCCATTGGTTATGGATGTTGAATGAATTCTCGAGAGCTATCAAAATTTAGCCTAGAACCCATGAGGGGACTATACAAACCGTTGTTCGATTATACCGATCATTGTTCAGTCATGATTTGAGATATTATAATGCCTCAGACTTTCGAGCTAACTTCAAAATCTTTATAGGTATATGGAAAGACTTGAGCTCGATGAATTTTTTGGAAACTAGGTGTTATGATCAATTCTTAACTGTGAGAGGTTCATTGGATACAAATTAAGGTCATAAGGAATCTCTAGCAAAAAGTTGAGTTGAGAGCCTTCTTACTAATTGAGTTTTCGTATAAGTTCTTATCAGGGTCAATTTAAAACAACCTAGCTCCCCTTTTACAAAGTTTTATTCAACACATTGAATTGAATTCCTTTGAGTCTTCTTTCTAATGCATCAGACCTTGCATCAATTTAAGTTTGGAGTACAACGTTATGATCAATTTAGTAAAATAGAAGAAGGCATTGGACGAACCTCAGTGCGGGTCGTCCTATCAAACCAACAACCCGTCTCTTTGGTATTTGGTTCTTCCAATTTCACACTTTATTTCGGCAGTTTGGGGGTATTTTGGTAAATTCCTATGCTTTTAACTCCTAAATGATGTAGTTTCGGGATTCCTAAAGGTCATATTAAAGGGTTTAACCTAGCCTAAATCCTCATTCTCCTCAAACATCTATAGATTGAAGATTTCTTCTCAAGGTAAGACTAGGGTTCTTAACCTCCACCGTCCAAACTCTCTCTTAGGCTACAAGGCAAGTTAAGGAAGCATCAAACCAAGTATGTAGGATCATGAATGGGGAATTCCTTCCACCCTCATGCCCTTTTCAAGTTGAATTCATGATTTTCAACTTTCAAATCCCTAAATTCAAAATTCTAGGGTTAGGGTTAGGGTTAGATTAGATCAATCTTTCATGTTCTTACTATGAAATCAGTTCCTTTATCATTCAATTCATATTCTTATGATTACGCCACATGGTTTCTATCAAAATCTCTCACGAACTTATGTTTTAAAGTTACAATAGTCTCTACTCAATTTTGATAAAATTCCTCACGATTTTCTATGAATTCGAGCCTCTTATGTTTATATCCACGAATTATGATTATGATACATGTTTTCTACAGAATTCCTCATGAATCTATGATTTACAAGATATGATGATTTTACTTCATTATACATGATTTTTTTGAAATTCAAGTCTATGTATCATGTCTAACCTTCGGCACTAGGTTAGCTTACATATGTTAACATGTTACAAATTTTGTGACTTAAACAAGCCATGAAAATCCATGTTTCATAGTTATAATATGAGCACTATATATGTTTTGGGAGTAGTATTTAGCACTGAATAGACCGGGTTCCAACATACCTAGGTCTCAGAATTACCTGCCAATGCAACCATGATATGGTCCTCCATGAGAGTGTCTCCCATGCCTGAATGGGCCATCCATGAGTGATATCATACCATTTCATGGTTTTACTCCTGGCGAGGTATGAACACCCTTCCGATTAGTGTTTTATAGGCCAGGCTCCATGTATGCTCATGTGGGGTATGTCTATTAT